>JAJIYU010000145.1:0-64346 GCA_030144865.1 Tinospora cordifolia | reverse complement strand
TATATATATATATATATGCATGGGCCTTTAAAATTAAGGAGCCCAAAGCTGTCGTCCTTTGGGCCCTGCCTCAGGGCGGGGCTTGAGTCAGATTCTCCCTCATGTCCACTATGGTCATTCATAGGACTATTCCATGGTGAACCTAAGGGCTTAGCATGCTTCGTCCTCGAGGGCTTATTGTACTTTCCAGAGTTTTAAGTAGCTAGGTTATGAGATACAACCAAGAACCAAGTAGCGTACGATCCTTTAAGGAGCAAGGTGGTGTTCTAACATTAATAGAGTGCACTATCAAGTTGGACATCTTTGAGTCATTTGGGACCGTTATGCTAGAGTGAACTTGTGAGAAGTACTCTAATGAGTTATTCAAGTATGGTATTAAATAGTTTAGAGTGGCTTTATGCTTGAGATGTTATTAAGGTCATTCCAATGTCTTGCAACAATTGCTTATCTAAGGCTTTGCACTTGTACAAGTAATTTCAATTTTTATGTTAAGTTATGACTTTGAGTATTCATGAATGACTGATCCAAAATATAAGTAATATTTATGCGACAGTTTCAAGGAATTGCCCATGACATTGGGCTACCTTAAGTAGTTTTGACCTTTTAAAAATTTATTTATTTATTTTTTGTAAATGTTAATGAACATTCTTCTCATGTATATCTGCTAGAAAGAAATATCATCAATGAACTAATTTTGTGATACTTGTAAAAGGAAAATTGTTAATTGAACTATAAAAGTTCAACTATTAGTTTATGTATATTATATGTGTATATATAATATATTATACAAATTTTAAGGTGTGTGATAAATTATTTAATGAATATTAGTACGTAGTTGCATTATAATTATAATTTTTGTTATTAAATTAGCATTTTTTGACTAAAATCAAGGCATAAGAAAAGTAACAAAAATGTCATTAGATTAATTTCAAAAGGTACAGTTTCTTTATATTTGACAATTATAGTGTTGACATAAAAATTAAGAAAGCTATTAACTAGCCTAGACGTACTATAATAAAAAATATTCTAATTAGACTAAATTACATTCATAAAAATTTTAATGTTAGTATAATAGTGACGAAGATAACAAGAGTTAAGACAAATTTGTAAAAGGGGAGATCTAATGTTTTATCATTCTTTAAAAACATTAACTATTGTGAAACAAATTCTAATTCTTTAAACAATAAATTTCAAAAAGAAAAGGAGTATCACTTTGTACCCGTCTCAATTTGGTTTGACTTTGATCAATATATTAAATAATAAAAGCTTTTGAATGATGCATAGGATGGATCCAAAGTTTATTATTTGTGAAAGGACAATGCGCCATAAACTTAATTTTGAACATTAAATGTTATAACGTGCATTTATAATTAGGGGTGACAATTCGTATTGTCATGTCATAAACGAGTTATATTGTAAACGGATCTGACCCGTATATTGCAAACTCAAACCTGACCTATTTACTAATCGTGTCAAATTTGTAAACTTAAATCCAACCCGTTTATTATTCGTGACATAATTGTGTATGTATATAACCAATTTAACTTTTTATAATTAAAATTTAAAATTATTTTTATAAAAAATATATTTTATACTTTTATAAAATATAAAACATATTAAAATAAAATATGTTTTTTAAAAAATTAATAAAAAAATTATATTATCAACAAATTAATAAAATATTTTTATTTAAATTAACTTATTTATAATTCGTCACTTAACTTATCTATAATCATGTTAAACATATTATTTTCGAGTTGGTCAAATTAGCTTGTTTATGACCCGAATTTAGTCGTGTCTAATCGTATTTGAACTATTTTGACCTAAATCTGTTTATACTAAATTCAAACCCATTAACTTCGCGTTATATTCGGGTCAGGTTATTATATCGTATTACAAGTTGTCACTCCACTTGTAATCAAGAGGAAGAATATCATATTTTTATTTAATGATGTAAATATATATTAAATTATTTATTATAATATTTGGTATTTAAAATGAATTTAGGGGACAATTTCTTTTATGGGATGCCCTCAAGGAGACCAAAATAGTGGCAATAATAATAAAATTAAATAAAAACCCTATCTTTTTGTTTTCATATCACGTGCGTTCTATACAGCGCCAAGAAGGGGGAAAAAAAATCATCTGCAATTCGCTCCATTTTCTATCTTCTCCTACCCATCGCCGCCGATGACTTAAAGCCTTCTTTGATCGCTGACTGCTCCGCTTGTTGCCGGTGTTGTTTGCCATCCACAATTCTTCGGTAAATGTTTTCTCTTTCCCTCTTGAAGCTTTGTTATCTCTGCATCTACTCTGCATCTTCCCTTCTTCGTCTTATTCTCTTCTTATTTTGTTTGGAGATGTGGGTTCGGATTACATGCCCGAAAGAGTTTCAAAGTTCAGATTATATGTTTAGCAACTGAAATGTGATTTCGTTTTTCATGTTGCTTTGTCAGTCTTTGTCACAATCTGTGGCCGTTTGAAGAAATACTGCAAAGAGAACGAATATCATGTTGCCCTTTCCGTAATTGTCACAAGCTGTTGATTTTTTCGTTTGAAGAAATGCCACAAAGAGAACAAACTTAATCATTATCTATTTCTTGTTTGCTTTTTCGGTAATCACTACAGACGTTAATTGTGTGTAGAAATGCCACAGAGAGAAAGTTTAATATGGAGTCACATATCGGCTAATTACACCTATGCATCACCCTATTCTTTGATAAGTAGCAATCAAGTTCCTTTCTGTTCAAATGTATGCTTTGAGCTTGAAACTTTTTTTTTTTCATGTTTTCAGATTGCTTCTAAAATTAAAAATTATCAGTATGTTTGTTCTAACCTTTACTCCAATGCTGTCAATTGTATCTCAAATGTGAAGATCACAAATTGCAAATATGTTATTTGCCAATTTTGAGGTAGAGATAGATAATTCATAAATGTCAACTATATTTTTTTTTTTCTCTATCTAAGTAATAAAAATATTTTACAAAAAACCTTTTACATTCATCTTATAATGTGTTATGCAATACACACTCTCATAAGCGATTATTAAGATATTAAAAATAAATACAATCCCATTAGTTTTTACTACATGAAAAAAAGGCACAAATCCCCCCTCTTTTCCATTTTGAGAGAATGCTTCTGTTGTTGTTTACAATAAATAAAGCAGAGATTTAAACATATGTGCATAAATCTATCTTCAGTCTTCCAGAAAATTACGGCTTTACGACTATAATGGAATTGAGTTTTCCTATATCTTTTTAAAAGTTAACACTTCTTTATTTTTCTTGTATTTTATTTAGTAATAAGATAATGGCTTGATATGCACATTATTTGATGCTTATCTAATTGCTATAACTTTTGAGTTTTGTGATTTCTAGCATACTATCAAATCCTTGATTTTACAAGATGGCTTAGGATCAAGTCTTAATCTTATTATTGGCATTTGCATGCTCTATATTTGCATAATTGGTACTTATCTTTTTCTTTCTCCCTTCTAGCATTCCACGCGTAGGATGGATTTTCGTGTAAGGGAGAATGTGGGTCTTTATTTCATAGTTATAGCTTTTAGGTTGAGGATTTATAGTCCTTCAAAAAAGGAAAGAACACAGGCATTGGGGACCCCTCTCCCCACTAATCCCATGGGCTAGACACAACCCAATGGTACCAGTGGCCAACAAATGGTGGGAGACATAGACTTGACCAAAGACCTCTAGCATAGACTCAAACCAGAGACCTCCCCTTAAAGTGGACTTATGGGTCCATGGTTTAAGATCCAAACTATTAATTTGTGCAATTTATTTGATGATACAGTGTATTGGGTTTTTGAACTCTAAGGAGATCATTTCATTAGGATTATTGGATTGTTTCCTTCTTCTTTCTTATCTTATCTTTATTTATTTATTTATTTTGAATGTTGGCTAGGATTGGATTCTTGAGCCATAGTTTCCTTTTTGGTTGTTTTTTTTCCTTAATCGTCAAACTAGTGTCAACTTCATGTTTAGATGTCGAAGTTTCATAAAGATGTCTAAGTTTTCAATAATTTCTCTTCTTCGAAGTTGAATTCTTCATCTCATGTATTGCTTCTGATAACCACAATGCTTGATGATCTCTTCCTTTTTCTGGGGTTGACTTGGAGCTTGGGTTCTTTCATTGAGTTATATGGTGTTCAATTCATTAACTATAGTGTAAATCCTTGTTTATCTTAATCATTTTGTTTTACTTGCATGTGTGTGTGTGTGTGTGCACCCACACATTTCCTGTTCTACTAGCAAGAAACTTTGCACTGTAAGAATCAGACTTAAAGTTTCACATGCATACATACATACATGTGTGTGGGCATTTCCAGTTCTACTACAAAAATTTGGCATGGTGAGGATCACACTTAAAGTTTAACATCATCCTCCATCTACGCATGCATTTGTGTGTGTGTGTGTGTGTGTGCGCATTTGCAGTTCTATTGACAAAAAGTTTGGCATGGTGAGAATGAGACTTTAACGGTTTATCATATTACATTCTGCTCAATTCAGTTTTCTTTGGAAACTTGTGGCTTCTTCCGAACTTTCAGTTTGTTTACTACCTTTCTTTGTCAAACCAATTTTATTCTGAATCTGATGCTGCAATCTTTTAATATAGGTTTTAAAATAATGAAGGCGCTTGGTCATGTTGGCGTTACAAAACCAAGATTTTTCCTCCTTCATCCAGAGTTATCTTCACTAACTTTACACATACAGCAGCTTAATTCCCCATTGGCTCTTAAAATCCTGAATTTTGGTGAGAAAAAAAAAGGGTTAGTGTCTAAAATTCAGAGTTCTATTGCTGAAAGAACATTTTCTTCTGGCCCTGTGGATTTTTCTCTATCCAAGCCACCAACTGATCATCCAAGGCAAAAGCAGGGGCGTTCCTCTCTTTATTCTAGGCCTAGTTTACGAGAAATGAAGAATGAACGTGTAGCAACACGTGCTCAGGTTTATGAGTTTTTGAGGAGTCTTGGTATTATCCCTGACGAGCTCGATGGATTGGAGCTTCCTGTCACAGTGGAAGTCATGAGGGAACGTGTGGATTTTCTTCATAATCTTGGCCTCACTATTGAAGACATCAACAATTACCCACTTGTCCTTGGCTGCAGTGTGAGGAAAAACATGATCCCAGTGCTTGATTACTTGGGAAAATTGGGTGTGCGTAAATCTACTTTTACAAACTTCTTGCGTAGATATCCACAAGTCCTCCATTCTAGTGTTGTAGTTGACCTTGCTCCTGTTGTTAATTATCTTCAAGGATTGGACATCAAGCCAAATGATATCCCTCGAGTTCTTGAGAAGTATCCAGAGGTTCTTGGTTTCAAGCTCGAGGGGACTATGAGCACATCCGTTGCCTTTTTAGTTGGAATTGGGGTCGCAAGAAGAGAGATTGGAGCAGTTCTAACAAGGTATCCAGAGATACTAGGTATGCGAGTTGGAAGGGTCATCAAGCCTCTCGTTGAGTATCTGGAGAGCCTTGGAATTCCAAGACTAGCTGTGGCCAGGTTGATTGAGAAGCGTCCACACATTCTCGGGTTTGGTTTGGAGGATCAAGTGAAACCTAATGTTGAAGTGCTTCTTGAATTTGGCATTAGAAGAGAATCCCTTGGATCGGTGGTGGCAAAGTATCCTGAAATAGTGGGACTAGAGCTGAAGCCAAGGCTTATTTCCCAGCAAAGCCTGCTCAACTCAATTCTTAATGTGGGCATTGATGAATTTGGTAGAGCAGTTGAGAATATGCCACAGGTTGTTAGCCTCAGTCATTCTTCGATAGCAAAACACGTGGATTTCCTGAAAATTTGTGGTTTTTCCTTACAACAGTTGAGAAAGATGGTTGTGGCCTGTCCTCAGTTGCTTGCTCTGAATCTTGATATTATGAGACTTAGCTTTGATTACTTCCAAACTAACATGAATGGGGGTTTGGATGACTTAGTCGCATTTCCAGCTTTCTTCACTTATGGTTTGGAGTCTACTATAAAGCCTAGACACAGGGCAGTTGCTAAGAGAAATTTACAGTGTTCTCTAGGCTGGCTTCTTAACTGCTCAGATGAGAAGTTTGAGGAAAGAATGAAGTATGACTTCATTCACATGGAGGAGATGGAAATGGAGCCAGCTTTTAACATGAATACCTTAATGGAACCCAGCCAAGATGGATCAGGTTCTGAGGATTATGAGGATAGTGATGATGATGAATATTTGTAGAAAAATTGTTGATGTAATGTCTTACACTACTACATTGTTATTGGAGTATTTGAAAATATCCCTCAAGAAGTTCCATTCATCTTGTAATATCAATCATCTTGTAAATTATTATCAGGATGTTGCTCATAGCAGCTTCCAAGAAGAATCAAGAATGTAACCTCTTGTTTAATTGAATTGTGGTGAATTTTGGTCGTATGATATGAATTAATAATAATATTTGCAAAAACCCATGGCCATACCCATTGGCCTGGTTTGAAAACGTCTTTTCAATATATATATTTTTTCTTATTATAATTTAATTGGGGAATTATTAAATTGAGCGTTGCAGCCAAGGTACAAAAATGCTTTAAAATTTAAGTGAAATTATATGATTTATTTTTCTTACTCTTTTTTTTTTAATTATCATCAAAATGGGAAGTCAATATGAAGTAAAAGTAGAAAAAAGTTATTGAACTAATTTGACAATATTTAATAAACTTTGATAAATTTTTTATTTTTCAATTTGATAGTACAAAAAATATTATTTTATTAATAAAAATTAAAAATATTAATAATTGTGTATTACTTTCAATTTCGTCAGCCTTCAGTTTATGTGATATGTTTTATGAAAAAAAAAAAGAAAAATGTAGCAAATAAATAAATATAGTTGATATAAAATAAAAACTTCAAATAAATTTAAATTGTTTTTGGAGCCATTTTTGTTGTAATTTAGAAAGTCAGAAGCTTAGGTACATTGCCATATGATTTTTCACTTTTCATGCTGCTTAAATAGTGTTCAAATGAACATTTCACGGGCTGTTTCTACCCTATTTTTTCAATTTTATATTTTAGTTAATTCTCATACAACAAGATTAAAAAAAATACATTTAACTAATAAATTAAAAAAAAATTAACTAGGATAGAATTTAATTATTTGCAACTATATTGTGATTTTTAACTAACTTTACCATGCAACACCGGGCTAACATATATTGCTTAAAATTTAAGGGTTTTATTTATTTATTTTTCTATGAGAAACTTTATAATATAAATTACCAATGATTTTAAAATTACATTACTAGATTTAATGATTGAAAATTTTTTAAATAAATAAAAGTTTAGGGATGTTGATATAACACTTGTAAGATCTTGAACTGTTATTAATTAATCAAATATTTAATTAGTAATTGAGATTATATATTAAAGTTTATATTGCCCTTTTTTATAATATAAATTAGGAATGATTTTAAAATAAATGTTTTTTTTATTTTTTATAATATAAAAAAGTTCATGGAGTTCCACGTGACTTTCACGCTTAAAATATTTTTTTATTCCGGTAATAAGTCTTAAAACTTGAACCGAGCGTCGGACGCTGCCCGAGAATCGAAGATGCCAGAGCTTCTCTCTTCAGTCTTCTTGCTCCTGCCTCTTCTCTTCGCTTATGCAGCCGAAGCATCGATCTGTTCGACAAATGGTTCGTTCCCAATGCTTCTGTAATGCGATTTATTTATTTATTCATTCTGGGTACCTGGGGATTGTTCAGTTTTTCCACCTACACTCACTGGGGTAGCTCATTTTGAGTTGTTGATTGTTTTGAGTGATTTGTTTTTGATACTGGGTTTACTTTATTGTACCTTACAATGGGGGATTATTGATAGAAATTGTGGGTTTGAAGTAGCTGAAAGATTTTGCTTGTTTCTCAAATTTGTTTTCTTCTTTGACATGTTATTTGTTGATTCTTTCAATGGTCCTGTTTTTGATGAGCAGAAGTAATTGATGGATGTAGTGGGTTGAAGATTATCTGCTTTATTGGGTGTCTTAGTTTGAACTTTGTGCCATTGGAAACTTAAGGCAGCATTTTGTTCCTGATCCAAGAACAAGAATATGATTCCAATAACAAAAAATTGGAACAAACTTTCCATTGTTTCCGAAAACATGTTTTCTTGAAAAAAAAAAAAAGAAGCGAAAAACAGTTTTCAAGATCTTTTTTAAACCAAACAGGTTTTGATGTTTCGGAATTTTTTTAGATACAAAAAATTGTATCCGAATCACGAACCAACCATGGCCATAGTTTTTATAAATTTTCAAGAAATATATTTTAGTGGGTTCTTCTTGCTCTGAAGGAATTGTTAGGAAATTATGGAAAAGCAGCGGAGTCAATGAAAATCTAAAACAAAAAAAGAGGGCCTGTAAAATAAAAGTGAATCAGTTTAATTGTGTTTTATTGAGCATTTGATAATTGAGTTGCTTGATATGCATAAAGAAATATTACTCTTGTTTGTTTTTAGGATTACCATTAGTGCGGAATATTAGTGAGCTTCGCCAGAGTGACTATGGGAGAGGAGGACTGTCACATATAACTGTTGCTGGATCGTTATTACATGGATTGAAAGAGGTATATAAACTTACTGAGTTTTTGTGTTAATATTACTATTGGGCTTCCATTGTGATTGCAATCTAAGGGGCCATTTGGTAGGGAATAATCTTAGGTATAAGAATGAGAATATTTACATGAAAATCTTCATTATTCTCATTCCTATGCCTAAAATAACACACCCCCCACCCACACACACACACACAACAAATGGCCTCTAAGAAAGTAAGTGCTTTACATGCCTGTAGCTCTTTTTTCGACTTAGCCAAATACAAAAAGCTTGAATATCTATATGGAGCAATGTAAGTATGAAAATGTTTAAGATTTGATCTTCTGGATTGTTGATTTCTTTGCAAATAGTCAACGTAAGATGCCATTTTCTGGAGCAACAAAAGCCAGTTACTTTGCAGTTGTATTTCTGCATATGCTAATTTCTTTCTAAAGATTTTTTAATTCAATTATCACTTAGTAAGATCCTGCATTTCAGGTTGAGATATGGCTTCAGACATTTGCTCCAGGAACAAAGACACCAATTCATAGACACTCGTGTGAGGAGGTTTTTGTGGCCTTAAGAGGGAGTGGAACACTTTTTCTTGCTGCAACTTCACATGAGAAGTATCCAGGAAAGCCAAAAGAATACAGTGTTTTTCCAAATAGCACATTTCTTGTGCCCGTGAATGATGCTCATCAGGTAAAATATTTATGTAGAAAAATTGATTTCTGAGATTTCCTTGGTTTGATTAACTCTTGACTTGTCCATGGTACCTTTTTTTTCCTCTACCAACAATTTTTTCTAGACACGTTTTTACAATGTGAGTTGTCTTCTCGGGCATGCCACTTAGGCAATTAGGCCTCTGTAAATATATAACTGAAATATAATTTACCAGCTTTCTAAAAGGCATCTCCAGATAAAGAGGGGTAAAATACCAAGCAAATACTCTATTGTAGTTCGATATTATCCACTTCTTTTCCTTCAAAGGAGTATTTGTTGACTATGAAAATATTTCATATCTTGAGCAAGGGAGTGAACTGTTGAATTTCAGGTTCTCTATGCTAAGTATGGTTGCATATAAGGATTCTTTTCATGAAAACTAGAGATAAGGCTTTTTCCCTTGGAATATGAAAACCCAATGTTAAAATATTGGATTAAGAAGAAATAGAAATGACCTAGAATTAGAATTGTACTTGATGAATGAGGCTGTTTATGAAAATGGTTGTTGGAGGAGTAAGGAAGAAATTGGAGCCAAATCATGAATTCCAATTACAAGAATGAAAGGAAGGATGGGAGAGTATTTCATTAGGAATGTGAGAGATGGAAGCACATAATTAATTTTATCCGTTTTTTACCTGGAATATGCCAAAATGAGGTAGAAATCAAGACTTTAGGACTTGGATTTTTCTAAGAAGACCACTGGTAAATTGAATTAATAGCATGTTGAGTACGATGCTTAAATATTGCCATGCTACTTTGCCATAGAGAGGATGAATGTCTACAACTAGATAGGCTAGTTCATTGTGGCTTTTTTTTTTTTTTTTCTGTCAATCTTCCCCATTCTGTTGTAAGAAGTCTTGCCTGGTCATAATGCTTCTTTTTGGAGCTTGAACATGGTGTTTATTTAAAGGTTGTATTTCTATAACTTCTATGAGGTTGTTATGTGTCATGGGATTAAAGATAAATAACAAAATAGTTTAGTTATTTAATTTTAGTACTTACTGTGAGTTACTTAGTATGATTTTATTTTAGATGATTTAGATTTTATTATTTAGTAGGATGTCACTTTCAAAATTATATAGAGAATCAAGTCTTGTTTTAGTGAGGTCTTGGTTCTATACTTCATAGAATTCTAGTAAGAATCAAAGTAGGTAGTTTCATTAAATATCTATAACTAAGGGCATGTGATAGAATTATATTATGATTGAATGAGTTGAAGAATATTGATTATATCTTGCTCTCCTTTTTTCTTCTCTGTTTTCTGCTCTTCCTTGTTGTGCTTCCTTCACACGTGCATTGGGTTTGCCCACGTTATAGAAATCAATCAAACAACGACAATAATATGCTCAATTCAAATAGATATAGCAGGGGCATGGTCAATTATTCCTTGGGGGTGGGATTCTTTTTTTCTTTTTTTAAACTAACCTTGATGGTAAAAGAAAATTTTGATTAACATAAGAAACATTATATTATATATATATATATATATATATATATATATCAAACTCGCAATAAAGGGAAGAAATATCAACAAATCGCACCAAAAGTGCAACACCCATAAGCCTAGTACACAATACCCATGAACAGAAAAAAACAAAAAATAAAAGATTGCCTATGTATGTAAATTCTATTGAAAGTAAAAAAACTAGAATTGAAAATATTAAAAAGAATAAATAAAAAACATTTACCCTTCATCAAACTTGTGGTGGATTAGTTTGAAAATGAGGAACTTAATTGTCAGGACCCCTTCCCTAGGATGAAGGACGAACCGACCGGCACAGTGTCCCAACAAACCTGCCCGCAAGCTGAGTTTGCCAACACATTGTTAAGCCTCAACATACAACACCACATCACACACTATCAGAGTAATCATAAGGAATGCAGAAGAGATTTAACATACGAACACCAATAAGAACTTCATATTTCCAAAATGGGTGATTACAACATGTGTAGCAACGGGAGAGACTGTTCATTATATATAGGCTATCCTCACCCCTATACATACGTCCTAACCCTCAAAAGACGATAACAGAAAGGAAAATACAAGGAAGACCTACCAAAAAGAGTAAGGTAACGCGGCTCTATGCGACGACCACTCCCTTGCCCTTATCCGCTGCTAAAGAACCTAAAAAGTTAGAGTAGTGAGCCTAATTGTCCACGGCGGCTCAGTGAGTAATACAGTCTCATTCAAACTTAGAACAAGTATTCCACAATTAAAACATGTGACATGAATGCATGAGCAATAGCATTATGCAAGTGAATGCAACAGTAAATACAATTTAAATCCATAATGCAATCGTGCACCTTCATTAGAAACAATTTTAATAATGCTGAAAACATATAAATCCACTCGAGGGGGAGAAACCCGGCGGTTAGGTATATAGATGACGACCCAAATCTGGGCCCACAGAACCCACCTCGGGGCACTCTGTGCTAGGTGGTCACTCGATGCTCTAGGGGAGCCCAATTAATAAATGAGCGAGTTGCAGACAGTTAGGCATATTGTGACGACCCAATTAGGACTTATTGTCGTTGCCATCATCGTAGGCCCACAGAACCCCTCAACAGGCACTCTGTGCTAGGTGGTCACTATCAGGGTCACAACTCGCCCTAATTGCTCTACCGCATCCAATATCGTAACCCGCTCCCGTACCTCAACATTCGGTGCACTTCTCATTTAAAACTCATTCAAAGGATGCAAGTTCATTACAATATGTAACACCATTTTCACAATGCACAGAATAACAAGCTCTAAGGAATGAGTTAGAAAACACTAATCACAGGGATGCTCTGCTACCGGCGCTCCTCTCGCGACCGGTCGCGTCCCGCTAGCACTAGGTCCTGCGAAATCGACGCAACTTCTTAACATTAATATGGGACTTGACTCACTCTAATTCTACATCATTGGTTAATAAATTACTTGACCTAGTCAAGAATAGTTCACATATGTTCATCACCTTACCTTAGTTACTAAATCCATTTGATTGACCTCGGTCAATCTTGGTCAACCCTAGTCAACTTATTATTTGCTGACCTAGTTGGTCAACAGAGTCACACAGGGTCAATTCTAGTCTTTATGGGGTCAATTGGGCCAAAAGGGTTAATATTCTCAATTCCCATTACTTAAGCACAAACCTCAGCCTATGACCCTATCTGCGCAATCATTTTTTCAATTTTTCTGCGGGCAATCCGTTCATCAGATTTGTGTCAAACCTTGTAGAATTGTTCTAGACTTCCTAAAGTTTTCCCAGAATTTTAAATTACAATTTTTGGACCTCATTTACTAAGGTTTCTAAGCATGATAACAGAAACTGCACAGATTCCATATCCCCTGTGACAGGCAGTGACTGTTTTCCCTAGTTGACCTAGCTACACACATCAGAATGTCCTGAAATTGTGTAGGCCACTTCTAGACATATCTAAGGGTCTCTCTACCAAAATTTAGCTCAATCTATCAGGATTTGGTCAGTCAATTTTATCTCAGAAATTTCGGCCAGATTGTAAGAAATTTCTGGGTTCATGGATTCCACTATCTTCTAGTGTCTTTTTCCCTCATTCAATCACCATTCTATGGGTTGTTCCTTGTGTCTACTTACAGTTTACAGGTCATAACACATTCACTAATCACAACCACTTTGAATCAGTAGCATGCAACATCAAACACATGTCTATCATTCCATCATTATTCTGTTACATTTTAAAGAACATAAGGAATTTGCTCTAGCACCCTACAATCATAACATATTTGCATGTATTAACAAGACACATCCACAAGAGTTCAAGGTCAAGTCTTTATACCTTTCTGGAACCTCTATTATGGAGTCTATAATGCCTCTGGTTCCAGCCTGAAAAGGTGCCTTGAAGTGTCCCAAATATAGCTCTTGTTCTGGTCTCAACCTCTTTCTATCGGCACTGTTGCAACAGTAAGTCGCACAGTGAATACCAGAGACTCACAAGACGTATTAAACGTTCTAATATGCAATTTCTACTACTTGGACACTTGAATACACTTCATGAGAGGTAAAGTGAAGGGTTTCACCTGAGGGACGAGTTTGGATTGGTCCTGGTATGAGTCTTCCCAAGGTTGCTTCAACTGTTTCTGTTACACAGTTGCAACAGTGAGTAAGCAACCAACTTCAAGAGTCCTAAAATCATGCATAAGGCCCTATTTTTCACTCTCTAACTCTTGGAGATCAAAGTATATACGAAAATAAAGGGAGTGAACCATTTTACCTTCAAAAAAGAACTAGAAATGGCCAAGGTCCAAGGCTTCAAAAGTGGTTCTAGCACACACTTTCTGGTTTTTCTGGTTTTAAGCAGTGTGGACAACCCCCTTCTTGATGTTTTCTGCTTCAGAAAGCTCCAAGATTGGGCAAACTACTTCTAAGACCTTGTAGGTGGTGGTACAAGCTTCAAATCAAGCTATAGTTTGCAAGATTTAGTAGAGAATTGAAGAAGTTCTGAGCTTGGAAAGTTGGTTACAGAATCTGGAAATTCTGTGTTTGAGCTCAAGAATGTCTCTTTGTTGTATGAGGATGCTTGCTTGGCAAGGGTGTGGATGACATATGGCATCCAGGTGGCACTTAACATCACATGTTGGATGCCTAGTTGGCAGTCTTCATTGGCCAAATTGGAGGCCATGAAGTGATGGCAAAACCATGGGTTATAAACCATGAGTTCTTATGGTTTTTACTGGAAAATCTGCTGGAAATTGTACAAAAATCGGCCAAAAAATCACTAAAATCCGTCAAAAATTCGGATTTTTTGCACAAGAAGACAAAAACCAAAGGGGGCTCATCTGGTGGACTAAGTGCATGGGCCGGCCAGGCATGGTTCAGCCCATTATTATACACCATTTGATCATTTATGTAATTATTTTCTCCAAAAATTGTATAATTTTTTCAAAAATCATATTTTTCTCTCTAAAAATTCGATAATTGCTCCAAAAATTCATAAATTAATCCTATAAATTATTTTCTTCAAGAAAACACATTTTCCTAATGTTTTCATGTGTTTTCTCCTTAAAATTGCATTTTCTCGAATTATTTCTATTTTTCTTAATAATTAATCCGAAATTGAGAAAAATTAGGAAAAATTTTGTATTTTCTCATTAAAATTCTAAAAAATACATAGAGTACATAAATGTCGGATCCTTCAATTCGATGTCAAAAATGTGGGTCGTCGCATTAATCCTAGTTCGATAATTTAATTGGTAATAACTGAGAAGTTCTCTTTTTCTTTTTTGTCGTGAGCTGGACTTTTTTGCTATCATTGACTTTGTATTTCTTTGCTGTTTGTTTTGATTATCAGATTTGGAATACAAATCAGAATGAAGATCTGCAAGTGCTAGTTGTGATATCTCGTCCACCTATCAAAGTGTGAGTATCAAACTTGTTCATCACCTTATATGACAACCTTTTATAGAGTGATTATGCCTTCTCACAGTATTTTGTCTAAATATTTTGATACCTAATATTTGGTATCATATTACCTTGTGGTCCCTCCAATTTGGTTTTCAGTCATCTGCAGTTTTTTATTGTGGATTTCTAACTAAAGTTTATGGACTATGCCTTAGAGTGTAGTGTGTATTGGCATATACTTCCCAACATTCATGTTTTATATTTTATATCTTGGATATACCGTGGATTTTGAGGGTTCATTTGGTGTTTGGGATAGGAAGAAATTATTTTTGTAAGATTAGATAGGATTGGATAAGATAGGATAAAAGTAGGAAAATCATGTGTTTGGTGGTGTTTTGGGATTAAAACAAAAAATAATTAAGTTTTTGATTCAATTAAGAAATAAAAGATAAATTACATAAAGAAAAAACAAAACCTCGGTTTTGTGATTACCAAAACCAACACTGGTTCATGCTGGTTCTAGAATTGTACTGGTTTTGCCAATGTGCTGACCCATTTTACTTTTTTTTTTTTAATTTGTTATTTTTTGAGGAAGAAGAAGATTGAAAAATAAAATTGTAATTTGGGACAAAAAGTGGGCCTATGTTTATTTTTAATCCTATCTCTATTGCACCCAAACATGGCAATAGGATTCAAAAATAATCATACACACACACACACACATATAATGTGGGATAAAACAATTTCATCATTCTTGGTGGAATTTGTTTTATCCCAAGATGGTGGCATAAAAAGTGGGCGCCATATTTATTATTAGATGTATCCCCTTTTGCACCCGCACATGAGAATTAGATTAAAGATAATCCTATCCTAGATCCCAAACATACCCCTAAGAGTATGACCCATTTGAAATAACTTAACGTAATTTCTTTTTTGGCTTGTAACTGTTTACGGTCTTGAAAAATTTGAACAATTCGTCTTGTGTGATTTCAATGTTCTTTGTTGTTAAAATTATCATTTCAAATTGGATTATTAATACATGGTATGCATTAAATTGGACTATGTATTGTGAAGGTAACATAACTCAACTTCCCAATTACATTGGGTTTGCTAGATGAAATCTGTTCCTCCACTTTGCTCACCAATGCCTAAGTCTACCATTATGTTTGAAATAATTATTTCTTTCATAATTTTCCTTGTTCATATTGATCATACTTTTGTACATATACACACTTCACCTCCCATTTTTGCGATTGGCTCATTAGACATATGAGGGCATCCCAATATTCAAATTTCTAGGATTTCATGGGCTTCAATGTCTGTTTTCTCAAGCATTAAAGCAGCACCTCATTTGTTGCTAATATAAAATATCGAAAATTTCTTGCTTTCCAGGTTCACATATGAAGATTGGTTCATGCCACACACTGCAGCCAAATTGCGCTTTCCTTACTACTGGGATGAAGAGTGCTTCCTTCCACCCAAAGATGAGTTGTGATTTTCATGTCTCTTCTCAGCTTATACGTCTATCAATGTGTTCAATGAAAATCTTGTTTGCTGTATAGAAATACACAATGAGAAACATTAGAGTGATAAGCAAAACTGCATTACCTGTATATGTTTCAGGAATAGCCTTGCAATCCTAGCTAAGGAGCTGTAACTCAAGTTTCTTCATCTCTAAGACAACCTTTGAAATGATGACAGAAAAAGTGAATTGTTTCTGTAGGTCCTTCCAACAAAAACTTTTGTAGTTAAAAAAAAAAAAAAAAAAAAGAAAAAAAAGAAAAAGAAAAAAGAGAAAAGAAATAAAGATATAATCACCATATCAATTTCTTGACATTGAAGGACAAAGCTGTCTTAAATCTTCTTATCAGAGCCCAATGTTCTTATATTTTAGACTAATGGCTCAATGCTTTATTTTTATTTTTATTTTTCCTGGTTTTCTTCATATACAATTGGTTGTTGTTTCTCTAAGAAACTTTAAGCTCTGAAAATATTGTTTATCTGTGAAATTAATCTTTGTGTTTAACTGCTCCAACTATATACTAGCAAGTGATAATAAATTCCCTGAATTATATTCAATCTTAGCAAGCATTTCCTCTATGAATTACCTAAGAGGATATTTATTGAATATATTTTGTAAGCTTGTCATGATTAAAGTTACACAGCTATTGGGCTATTTTTTTTTTATTTTTTTATTTTTTTTATGTGAATGTGTGTGAGTTGGTCAATCTAAAAGGATTTGGCACCAGTAGATCTTTGATGGAAAGCTTGCTCTCAATTTTATATCATCATTTGTTTAGCATACTTGTCTTTTACTTTTCATGAAAGTGCATAAGTGGGTACTATCCTTCTATTAAATAAGTAGAATAATTAATGAAACTATTTGCCTAGGTGTAAAGGGTTATGCTTGTTAATTCACAATGATTCGATTTCCATCTTTATTAAAGTTCACTCTAATTTGGTTTTAAACAAGAGAAGAGGTGGAAAAAGTACTTGGAATTGGGGGACATGATCATGTTAAGGAAAACAAATGATGTGATGACATGTCCATATATGTGCTTTCGGCGTACCAAATCTTAATAAATAATATTTGTATAATAATACCCATATCTTCTAAAAATACTTGTTAAGGCTTTATTTTAATTTGATTATACAATAAGAATATCAGAGTGTGTAAATATATTAATATAGGCCCTGTTTGGAAGTGTGAAAGTTTGGCTAAACTCATGCAATTTGGTTATTATTTGAGCGTGAATTACCTTATTTTTGCTCCTTTTTTCTAAATAAAAATTAAATTAGTTAAAATATAATATAAATATTAAAAAATATAAATAATATTAAAATTATGTAAATAAGTTAACTTTATATTAAAATAGCAAAAAAGTTATACTCTCTCCAAAGAGGGTCAATTTAAGATACATAAAAAAATGTGCCAACGTCTATTTAATACAAACTTTCCAAGTTCAAAGGTATTTGAATTTCGTACAGTGTTCACTATTTACCATCCACTTATGTAGGGCCGTGATAGGAAAATTTGAGATCCAACGGTGAGTAACTTAAAGATCAGGAGTAATCTTGGTGGAGCATAAAACGAAGTTGGGAGCGCCTGATCAAACTTGCATCAAATCTCATTTTCTTATTCAACCATGCGTCGAAGCTTCATACTGCATATATACGAACAAGCACAAAAACGAAAAGGAGATCAGTGAAAGCTTCTGGAATAGGTCTGCAACTCCGAAATCTTCGGCCCATTAGCTCTTTCTCCCCAACAACGGCTCTCAAATTCCAAAAATCTTCACAAATTGACCCGTTTTGGGATCTGGGTCGCGTTGATTTCTTCAGAAAAAGTTAAATTTTGATTCGTTTTTCTTGAATTTTGTGCTTATGTTTGCAGTTCATCTGTAAACGAATTCACTTTTTTCTAATTACATTCTCCGTTCAGGAAACACACTGTAAAAATGCAAGCGAATTGATCCCACCAAGTTTCATTCCAACTAAAATTTCGTTCTTTCCTTCTTTTCTGTAGATCTTCAAAGTGAAAATTGGGTTGCCCCCATGAAATGAAACTGGATTCTCTGGTGGGCAATTTGGGTTAATTTGGTAGCAGTTGTTGAAATCTGTATCAAAAGTAAAGTGGGTTTTGTTTTTTGAGTTCTTCAACTCGAGGAGGTAGATGATGATGGGTCATAATTCACACAACCATGGATTTTGCAATGCTGGTGTTTTGAGATTGGTGTTGTTTTTTTTGAGTGCTTGCTTGGTTTGTTATGTAGTGTGGCCTCCATTGTACTGGCATTTCACTGGGAATTTGGCGTCTTCTTGCCCTTCTTGTGTTTGTGACTGCTCTTTGGAGACCATCCTCTCAATTCCATTAGGTAAGCCCAGCTTTCCTAAATCATGAACAAGTTAAAAGGTTTCTGATTTGTAGTTAAAAGTTTTTTTAGCAAATTAGGCATCTTAATTAGTTATGCTCTTGCTGATTAGTCACTTTGCCTTGTGCTTAATTTGGTTGGTTTTGATATATATGCATTTATGAGTCTTTAGTTCAAGCACAATTTGTGTTTCCTATTAAGATTTGGATGCAAGAATGAAGTTCAACAAGGGAGATTCATCATTTTAAAGTGCATGCTAGTCAATTTGCCCATTCACTTTTCCCCATCTCCTTCCTACCATCATTGTAAGCTGAAGATTTCAAAAATTGCTTGATGGGGATGCCCTAGGGTCCCTTGTTCTAGTCAGAAATTGGCCCCTACTTGGTTCTTAGTACACTTATTACCTTACAAAACTGGAAATCTTCCCCGCCCACCCTATAGTTTGCCCTTTAAGATAACTACAAGTAGAGTCAGAATGGAAAAGTGAGATGAACCAAATCCTAACTGAAAAATTGAACCATGCAAACAAAATAATTAACTGAAGAATGAAGCAAGAAATATAGGAATTCAACTGCAACTAGAATAGACATCTGAAACATCTGAACTATTACTACTTTAGGTTCTCATGAATGAATTTGCTCTGTTCTATCATGTTTGTTTTTGGGTTTTTATGCAGCTCAACGGCCTCATCTACATTACTTTCCTTTCTTATGTATTCCTCAATAATCTAAATGTTTAGTTAAGAAAACTCACGCATCTCAACTCATTCTCTTCTACTATTAGATATTCTTGTTCTTGATAACACTACAAAATTATTTTTTTAAGCGTAGACTGTGGCAAACATGGTCCCGACAAGAATGGAGAAATGGCGGAGGACATTGTAGATTTACTTTCAGAGGAGCTGAACTTACAAAGAAACGTGACCAACGATAACATCGAACACACTAAGGCCTCAATACTAGAGGCGAGAAAGACTTCTTCTCAGTACCAAAAAGAAGCCGAGAAGTGCAATGCAGGGATGGAAGCCTGTGAAGAAGCAAGAGAGAAGGCTGAAGCAGAGCTGGTTGCTGAACAGAAGTTGTCAGCACTATGGGAAAGCCGTGCTCGTGAAAAAGGTTGGAAAGATGGAAGAAAGGCCATTTCTTGAGCATAGAGCTGCCGCTACTTTCCAAGTTGCTACAGTTTTTCTCATATTTTCAGAGGCAGTTCCCTGCATGTATATTCTAGGCTTACTAGTCTATGCTATTCACATGAAGCTTCATAATTTGTTTCCACACTCTAAGCCCTTAATTATTATGAAATGCATTTCTTGTAAAGCTTTCGTTGCTTCCCTTTCACCTTCTGAATTCTTTAGTGCTGTTCTCTAAACCCTAAATTGTCCGGGTAGAACCCTAAAAGTCTATTGTAGCTCAGCATCTATGCTTGTGGTTTTTGTTGCTAATGTTGTGATTAATAGAATGTGCAGGTGCAATAAGAGTAAAACTTTAAAACCAAGACCACAAATAAGTTAAACTGCTTGAAAAAAAAAAAAAAAAAAATCATAGAGACAGGAAGTTAATCCCTTGACTTCACTGCATTGTTTTACCTTTGACGGCTGTTTGGTAAGAAGTAATCTTGAGCATATGAATGAAAATTTTGAAGATTCTCATATATGTTTACATGGAGAACTTTTAAATTCTACTTCCATGCCTACAATTACTCTCTACCAAACAACTCTTTAATGGTTGACTGAATGTTGAACTATAGTCGCATTTGAAATAAGGTTCAAATTAGGTCAAGTATAAGCTATCAAGAACTGCAAAACCAGCAGCAACACCACCTTCATTTGATGATGAAACCTTAGTTCGCATCAGGTAGCCACACTGCTCATTCAGGATCACCTTCTCCTCGTTGCTGTGAATTATTGACACTAACCATGTTAAGCAAATGTTTGAAGACTTCAATAGTAAGAGCAAACATTGCAACCCGAAATAAGCAAACACAATAGAAGGGGAATAATATAGGAAAGACCCTTCACATTTTCCAGTAAGAGATATGGTTTTTCATGATCATCAAATATCACACCTAAAGTACGATTTCTCAACCTATAACAAAGGGTTATAGCATCGAAAGCAAAAATTGAGTACCTAAGGTAAGCACCGTATATCCCGAGTTCTGATACGGCATTATCTTGAAGAAAATCCCCATTCCGAACCATAATTGAGGGAGAAATAGAAGGAAAAATTCTTTGCATAAGGATATAGGCAGCAAATTCCTCACTCCCTTCCTTTTTCCATTTCAACAGGGTTTCCTTTACATCATCTCCATAGATATTGTTTCCTGAAGTGGGATAGTGGGCAGTTGTTATAATCAGCAACATATTAATCATGACTATCATGCTTAAGCATATAAAGATTTTTTGGGATAATAAGACCTCCTCCTTCTCTTTGTGGCTTTAAAACATATAAGTCAGCTCTTTCAATGGCCTTGTCTATGACATTTGAACTGTCCAAACTCCACAGGCCAGCAAAGCACTTGCGTAGCTTCTTAATGTCGTCCTTGTTCTCAATGAACCTGCTTGCACAAACTAGAAGTCAATAGAAGTTTTTAAACATTGTCAATTAAGTGAAGAAGTCAAAGCAACTGGGTAATTGTATTTCAACTATTTGAAAATTTAAATGATTGAAATAATGTAAGCAAAGTTGAATAAACTTGCATTAGAGATTATGGTAAAACTAAAAGAAAACCAAGAACTTAACTTTGTAACAAGAAACATGATTGTGCTTTTGGTCATTCAATTTATCTACAAATAAACTATATGCTTTTTAACATCTTTTTTTTTTTAAAGCAGTAACCAGTTTTACTCAAATACACAAGTTTACAGCCCTTGCATGTGGCAGAACAAGACTTCCTCTTCTTCTTCTTCTACTTCTTTTTTGAAGCGGAAACGTACTAGTATTATTTAAGAATGAAAAGACTCAACATACAATGTTCACCAAAGATGAAAGATAAAACTCCTAGGTTTGTACATCCACTCCATCGCTATCAGTTCTTGCATGAAAAACAAGCAAAACCAAGCCCCTTACTAAGATAGGTTTTCCCTTCCCACATACACAATTAGTCCAATTCAATAACTAGTCCAAAATTGAGAACCCCTTTTCCAAAGGTGACTCAAAAACCGTTAATACCCCATAATGTTGTTAAACAATTAAAAAAATAATAAAATAAAAATAATACAAATCAAATAAACTTTGGAAATAATTGTACAAAAAAAATATACAACTCAATGTACAAAGGGGTAAAAAAATGAATCAAACGCAAAAAGCCGCAGTACTATTTAAAATACTATTCATAGCACTATTCAAGGTACTATTTATGGTATTGTTCACGTAAAAACTTGCGTAAAAATTTTAATGCATATTGTCATCTCATTGTTACATATAGATAGATCCAAAAAGAGATCAATGGATCTGAGACTATGAATGCAAATCTAAAAAAGAGTTCGATGGATCTGAGCCTAGGAATGCAAATCTAAAAAAGAGATCGATGGATCTGAGCCTATGAATGCTAGGATCATTGTCTTATTCTTACAACTAAACTCTATATAAACCCATGAGGACCCCATTCTAAAGCAAATGAGTTCTCTTCTCTTCTTGCTCTCTTAGCTATTTTCTTGGTACTCTTGCATTCTCTAACTGTTCCACATAGCAACCATAGTAGTAGGGAGGAAAACCCAGAATATTGTATAGCAATGGCAAAAACCTACTTTTGGGTATTTATTTCTAGAGCAACCTGAGGATTCAACAGATCAAAGAAGGCATAATGACTTTATCTAAGTCTTAATGCATGGTTCATTGTTTAGGATTGTAATACCCCAAAATTTTTTTAGCCAATAATTAACTAAGACGACTATAATTAAGTGTCAAATAACCTTAATCAACAAAGGTTGACTATTATCAGGAAAGTCATAAATGACAAGAAAACGTCATAAATTATTTTCATTAATCACCATATTTGAAAAGTTGTAGGGTATTGTAGTACCCTAAAATTTTTTTTAACCAATAATTAACTAAGATGACTAAAATTAAGTGTCAAATAACCTTACTCAACAAAGGTTGACCATTATTAGAAAAGTCATGAATGAAAAAAACGTCATAAATTATTTTTATTAATTAACATATTTGAAAAGTGTCATAAATAATAAAAAGTGATTTATAGAATCATAAATAGTAAAATTGATTAATAATATCATGAATAGTAAAATTTATTAATAATATCATAAATAGTAAAGTTGACTAATAGTATCATGGATAGTAAAAATTGATTAATAGTATCATAAATAATAAAGTTGACTAATAGTGTCATATATAGTGAAGTTGATTAATAATATCATAAATAGTGAAGTTGATTATTAGTTTAGTTAATTAAAATAATTACATAAACTTTATCTTTAATTAATAACTTCATTTTAATTAAATAGAAATACATGAATAATATTCTCCAGCCACTACCATTATCATCTTTAATTAATAATTTCATTTTTAATTAAATAAAAGTACACAAATAGTATTTTTCAACCACCACCATTATCATCTTTAATTAATAGTGACATTTTAATTAAATAAAAATAACATGAAAAATATTATCCAAGCACCACCACTATATCTTTAATTAATTAAAGACGATAGTGTCATTTTTAATTAATTAAGAATAGTTTTAAAGTACATGAATGATGTGCTTCAAACTACCATTATTAATACTTACAAATGCTTGTAAACAAGCATAGATGAACCCTTTGTTTCTCCATTATTCTAAGCTCACCACCACCATACTCTCAACACTAACCTTAGTGATCAAAGCTCTACTATAAATATAGAGCCTCTCCTCCCATTTTTCTCATATCAAATTGAAGCATTGAAATGTCCTTATTAGTTTGGAAGGAAGAGTAGCTAAAGTTGATGTATAAGTTCTCTTTTTAGTTTTTTTTAAATTCTTTTTCTATTCTTATTATTTTATTCAAAGTTTTAATTACATTATGGCTTAAAATTCTTTTTCTATTCATTTTAAAATTCATTTATTTTGGGTAAGTTCTTGAAGACTATAGAATGCCTAAAAAGGTCTAAACCCTTCACCATCAAAGATTGGCCAAAACAAGCTTTTCAAAAAAAAAAATTATCGCCCAACATCATTTACAAAACAGTATTTCATGCCATTTCTGGAATGGTGGAGGCATGATCCAAGGGCATTGCTATTACCATGTCAAACCTTGTCAAGTGTACTACAAAATAGACTCAAGAATGACCCTAATCGAATACCCGACGCCCACAAACCGACCTTCCAAAAATTATTGCACAAAAACAGGAAAAATTCGCTAACCAGCAGGTTCATGTGTGTTTTTGTTCAAACATGAGCCTAGTTGAGGAAAATGATCATTGTCATGACGTTCTTCATCGCGAGCACTACAAGATATACCCAAGAATCGCATAAAACAGGCTTCCAAAACTCAAGTTATGGCTTCTTGAAGTTTAGTGTATCGTAGATGTAATTCATAAATTAGACATTAAATAACCCACGTCAAATTTCATGAGTTATTTTGAAACCAAGAACACTTTAGAGATTATTTTGAACCTAAAGCCAAGTTTAGGGGCTAAAAGGAATGCCAACTAAGACTCGAGTCTTTTATAAGAATCTTGGAGGACCGACATCACTACGAGTATCAAACAACATAAAGAGCGTGTAAATCAAGATCCTGAAGACTAATAGTCGAAGACTCAAAACAAGTTGGAATAACAATGCAAAGATTCACCGGAGTCAAATATCGTGGTGGAAATGACTACCTTAAACTCTTTAGTATTATTTTGGTTTGAATATTAAACATGATTGTGTGATTACTATCATTTATTGTTTAGGAGTATGCTAGGAAGGTGTATGATTCATATGAATATCTGTTTGCCTTTTTATGTGGATTTATAGCATGCCATATCCTATATAAATTTAGAATTCATGTTATGTTTTCCACATATCGGATATTGGAATTTGGATATGCTTGTGAGCACTAAAAGAAAATTAAATTAAGGTTTTAACCAAGTACTGGGGCAATGGTATAGATATTGTAGGCAGGCTTCTGTTTGAAAGGGGACTGAGAATCTAAGTGAGACTTCACTCCCTGGTTTAATGATCGAGCGAGACATCAAACCCGAGATAGGGTTCTGAGAGTATAATGAGCTTTCGGGCGTTATATTGAATACTCTGAACCTAAGTTGGAATGCTGAGGAAGAAAACCTTTCAATCTTAACCTTAACTTAAACAATTAAATCATTGAAACGCCTAATGTTTTATAAGTGCTTGTATGTTTGTATTTTGACTATTATAATGCTTGAGATATTTTTGTGTAAGATCCACTAGGCTTTTGAGTTCACCTCACTCACTCTTTTTTAGGTAACCATTGAAGACATTGGTACTAAGTACTAACAAATAAATGTGAAAATAGTCATCGGTAGTAGTGTGCCTCACAGTATGAGGATGTGTTGAAAAATGAACTTTATTTGCTACTTTCAATTATAGAGCATGCGATCCACCATATTTAGTCCTGTCAGATGTCGATCATTAGGCCAGATAGTAGCTGTCTTATCAAAACTTGATCATAGGGCCCTCAAATTTGTCTTTGAATTCTGGTATAAAAATTAAGTCTTTTCAGTTATTATGTGATCCCAAGGTTATTGTTATTCTATTTCTAAGCAAGTATATTTATACTTCTTTTTATACTTTGGAATATGGTAAGGTGTGACCAACAGATGAAATAATTGATGTAAAGAAAAAGTAATATCCCAGTTCTCAAATAGAAAACAAGAGTAACTGCACACAATTAAAATTACTTCTCAAGCTACGAGAAAAATACCTTGCCCATGACGAATGTGAAAGGTTCGGGAGCGGGGGTGTTACATGGATTTGAGGTATTAAGTTGTGAAGAGAATAAGGGATGAAAGAAACATGCACAAAAAATTCACTTTTCATACTAGTTACTGCAGTACTGGTCACAGATACCGCAGTCTTGTTCACGTATACCGCAGTCCTGTTCACGATTACCTAGGTATTATAAACGGTTACCATAGTATTCTTTATGGTTACCACAATAATGCTCACAGATACTGTGATTCTATTCACAGTTATTGTGGTACTGTTTATGGTTACCACGGTAGTGTTCACAGTTATTGCAATACGGTTCATGGCTATTGTAATATTGTTTATGGTTACCATAGTAGTGTCTCTGCACTTTCTTGTTTCACCTGTGCATTCTAATTACTGCGGTAAACCTTTTTCCTACCGCAGTTCACAGAACCAATACCACATTAAAACTCATTTAACGTGATTTTCTTACACAATTGAAGGCCATATTAGATAGTAATCATTATGGTATGGTTTAAGATTGTTTGAAACACCATGATCATAAAAATTAATGTATTGAATCTTAATCTTCAAGGTTGAACGCTCAAAGAGGCTTGAAATAGCACCACAAAGACAAGAAGAAACTAAAGTTATAAGGTGGAGATGATTTCTAAGTTTTAACTTATTATTTTGATTCAAGTAATATGTGCATTTAAGCATTTTTGGCCTATGAATATACCTTGAATTAAATATATATACTATGTTTTGTATTGAATATACCTGTTAAGCCTTGAATATGCGTGCTTAGGGTATATGAATGAAAATGCATGATATGTGTGATCACATAATCAATGGAATAGCTTGCCTATGATGTTACTATGTTTATGATACTCACATGCTTGGACATCTAATTTAATCCGTTATTATGTGATTTGTCATTAAAGAAAGATTAATAAAGATTTTAACCATATACCAGCGCGATGATTGATTTCATTGTGAATGTTCCAACTCGAACTCAGCTTGCTGGTTATTTTAATTTTCTGAATTGTGAATTGGGCGTTCGAATTGAACCTCGCTTCACCGATGATGGGTTTGAGCGTTCGTATTTAACCTCTCTCCCTAAATTTGGAATATTGAGGCGTATTCCTTTCGGTCTTAACGCCAACTAATAACAAGTTATTGTTGAATCACCTAATTTATGAAAGTGTTTGACATGTATATTTTATTTGATTGAAATAATGATTTAAATATTTGAAATGATCTACTGGGCTCTTGAGCTCACCCTTTTTTCTATCATTTCAGGAAACTAAAGATTAGAAGCTACGTGACTTGTGGAGGCCTACTTAGTCAATTTCATTTAGAATCTACTTTTATAAGAATTGTTATTCGAGCATGTTGGCCCAATTTTTCTTTTCAGTTAAAGTTGTTTTATTCGAAGGTCTTGTACCCATTTCATGTTAAAACAGATTTTCAAATAATGATATTGATTTATTTTATTAAAAAATTTATTTATAAAATCTGCATGAGTTATTGTGAATAGGATGCCTCAAAGAATTGGGACAAGAAGAAGATAGAAAGAAAACAGATAAAAGTGACGATCCGCCTCTCGGGTGGTCATCATAATGATAATTTACTTTGTACGTGATGTTAACTGTGTGTTTGAGAACATTGTGGTGATTAAGCCCCCTGAACTAGAATCGATTGTTGGACCACAAAGGGGAGGTAGGGTGTTACAACTAACCATCAGCTTAATATCTTTCTGTAGCTATATCTCAAACTTCGCAACACCCCTTTCGTTGCATTCCATCCGTAGCATCCATAGAATCAAATAGAATGGTTATTACACCACTTCCTTTTTCCTCAACTGAAACTACTACTAGAGAAGGTGCAAAGATAAAGCCTCCGCCAGACTAGGAATGATAAACCTACTACTAGAGAAGGTGAACCATTCCCCCCACATCTTTTTGATTACTCAAACTGAAAGAAAAGATAATCAATGCTTTTGCCATTTTCATTGCATAAGAAGCAACAGTGGGTATTAATTCTCGAATGAGCTAAAGCCCAAACAAATACTTTCAAAAGGTATATGTGATTGCCAAATGTGTGTAAAGCAAGGAGATGGAGGAAGGTGCGGTGCATCAATAAGTGATGCAAAAAGTGACCTGTGCATGTGTACACCTTTGGATAGATCAGGGACCAAATTATCCTATACTGTTTCTTAAAAAAGGGAGTGAAAATTCCAAGACAAGTTGGGTGAGGGTAAATTTGAGGGAAGGTTAAAAAAGGAAGCAATGTGTTTGCTAGTGCAGAATCATCCAACCAGCAGTCCTCCAAAAACTTGAACCTTAGTCTGTTACCAACTCTGGGAGCTAGACACTATGAGAACAGTGGTATCAGTGATGAGATAGATTTGGAGGAAGGCGCAGTGCATCAATAAGTGATGTTTTACCTGCGCATGTGTACACCTTTGGATGGATTAGGGACCAAATTATCCTATCCCATTTCTTAAAAAAGGAAAAGAAAATTTCAAGACAAGTTGGGTGAGGGTCAATTTGAGGGAGGGTTTAAAAAAGGAAGCAATGTGTTTGCTAGTGTAGAATCATCCAACCAGCAGTCCTCCAAAAACTTGAAACTTAGTCTGTTACCAACTGTGAGAGCTAAGATGCTATGAGAAACTTGGTATCAGTGATAAGAAAGATTTCTAGGGACATCTGTCCGTTAACATTGCCAGCTTACTCAATCAAACAAACTAAGGTTTCCAAATCTGCCAGAGATGCCCTTGCCCATAATTCCAGTTCCCAAAGAAGACTCTAGACCCATTTACTACGTAACAGAAAATTAAAATTGACAAAGTCCTCAATTGCCAAGCTACCTTTTATTCTGTTGCTCTCAGCACCACCTCCCCATTTAATCAGTCTTGAGATCCCTCTAAGCTGTGGGCATCCCCAAAAGAAGTTGTTAATTTGTTTCTCAATTCAATCTGTAATTGAAACAGGAATCTTGAAAACAGACAAATGATATGAAGTGTCACTAGAACGCATAAAAGAATAAAAAATAAAATAAAAAGAAGAAGAAAAAAAAAATCTAATATGTAGAAGTTTCAGTCATATCCTGTTCCCAAAAACCATTGATTAATGGGTTTCCTCCAAGGGAAAGACCAAGGTAATTCATCGGGCACTCCTCCATTGAACATCCCACCTTGTTTTCTAGGTATCTCTCGATCCATGTTAATGCTCACAATTTAACTTTTGAACAAATTCACCTTTAAACCTGAAAACTCGTTAAAACAATGGAGTGATCCGATGGTGTTGAGTTACTTGGCTTCCTCCCCCTTGAAAAAGAACACTTTATCATTTGCATAATATATTTGAGACTGAGAGATCTTAATATTATCTTTGTCAATGAGAAACCCATGCACCAATTAAGATTGTCTAGCTCAAGACATAAACCTGCTTAAGCCATCTGAAACAATAGTGAACAAGAAAGGAGATAAGGGTTCCCTTGTTTGAGACATCTCCCAGCATTAACTTTCCTCTTGATCAGCCATGGATAACAACAGAATAGGTGACGGAAGACATACATCCACATATCCAAGATATCCATCTATTACCAAAACTTCTCCTCCACAGCATAAATGTCATAAAATCCCAATCATCGGAATCATATGCTTCCGCAAAATCCACCATGAACACGCCACTCCAACCCCTTTGACCTACATTCCCCCACCGCCTCATTGGCATAAAGAACTGCATTATTTTGTGATTTAACTTAAGTAACCACGACAGATATGACAACTTTTAGAACCATTACAGAAATACACAATTAAAAAAAAAAAGTATTATCATCATTTTATTTTTAAATATTTAGGAAGCTTGAATTGAAGGGGGAGTATGCAACAACGTGAAAGAACTTTTCATATTGACCTGAAAATCAAGACTCCAAAATCAGAAATTCCATCTCCAAAGTAAGAGAGTTACATGTGGTACATCGATCAGTTGACACACCCTACAATTTTTAGGAACCTAGACCCAAACTGATGCACCTCCCGCTTGTAATTTTCATAAACGTAATAAGCAACTGCAAGGTTTGTTTTTGATTATTTACCTTTCAAGTACATTGTCTTTGGCAAGTTCTTGCTGTATCTTCTTGGTCCCTGCTAAATGGTAGGAAATAGAAGGGCATTTAATTGCAGAGGACTGCTCCAATAGTAGCCTAGCACTCCATTCCTACTTGATCAATAATAATATATATGCAGTACAAATTAATAAAACAGACAGTATAAAAATCCTGAAAATGAAGTACAATGCCAAGAACAAACATATTTATGTACCAGCCATGCCATATACAAAGTTTCCTCTGAATACTCTAGCTTTTTTTAACCATCTTTAAAAGCTCAAAAAAAAAAAAAAAAAAAAACTGCATGCTAGGTTCAGGGAGTCACATTAGTATAGATAAATTAATAATTAATAATTAAAGATTGAGCATAGTGTAGTAAGTCAAAGCAAAGTAAAAAGGATGAGATACAAGAGATTGTTTATACAATTTGGCTAAGCCTACTTCTATGCAACCACACCCACATAAAGAATTTCACTGTGAACAAACCAAAAATGACAATTTTGCTCAAATCACACAAGAGACCTTTTAAGGTGAGTAAAGATGTCATAATTCAACTCATATATTCTTGTTCCTGTAAGAATGGACCATTAGAATGGTGGAGGCACAGTTTCAGCAGATCCAGAAGCAGCAGCTCTAGTGTGAGATGTTTGATCCTTTGCATGAAAATCTCACTCCCCTTAATGCCAACCATATGAGAACCATGAAGCAACCTTTTTGAACTTAAAAGCTCCCCTTGAAAAATAGCACGATCCGCTAGGGTTACTAGACTAAGATGACCACAATCTATTGTTGTTCCATAGTGATTGCCATCAATTAACTCTTCAATTAAGCCATATAGTCACTCACTGTGTAAAAGGGGCAGTAGAAGCAACAATTACACCTATAGGTCATATAACTTCCTAAAGAGAATCTCATTCCCTGTAAACCAGTTGGGACCCATTAAGCAACTTGAAAGATATATGAATCTCCCCTTAAATGAGGGCATAGACGTTGGGGATGGGTAAATGAATAACACCCAATGGAGAGAAAAACATTTACCCTTGGCAACCAAATTCTATCTTAGAACCTGAGGAATGTTGATTTTCTTTTTAAGGGTCCCAGAAAAGAATCTAGAAGTAGCATAAATTTTATAATTTTCTTGTCAAGGAGCAAGGGTAGGATATGGGAAAATAGGAATATTAGACACAACCTAAAAACTTTCGTGCCACTGTGCAGTCTCTATTGCAATAGTAGGTGATACAACATGTTCACGATCAAAACGAGCAATAGGGGAAGAATCCATGATAGATGATAGAGAGACGAGAGGAAGAAAGGTAAATATTCACATATTCATCCAAAGATAAAATGAAAATTTGCATCTTTGTTTTTCAATATGCATCCTCCTTTAAAATGACTCAGTCTAACTAGGACCTCACCTGGCAAGTAAAAAGCTACAAAACATGGTGAACCTCTCTGATACCAATTGTTACGTTCATGAGTCACGTTACTATAAATAAACAAAAAGTTAATAATTAAGATTGAGCAAATTTAAATAAGGTAGAGCAACGTAAAGAGCATGAGACGTGAGATTGTTTATGCAATTCAGCCAAGCTTACGCCTGTGCGGCCACGCTAAGATAAAGAATTCCACTATGAACAAATTGTACAACTGTTGTAACTAACCAAATACGATGACCGACACACCGATGCCACACTTTACGACCAGGTTCTCCATTGAAACAAGACGAATAAATCCATTTCAAAGTTGCTTATAGACTTCTTAGGAGATCAACCACAAGCGACACCCTGGGTTGTACCACATTGATCTCATGACTTTGTTGGTCTACTCACTAAAACAAGACAATATTTTTACACTAACGCTCAAGCACAAAGGACAAGGAAACACTATAGATAAAAGCATCGAGTTCTTCAAGTTCCAGTTCCATCCTTGAGTTTCTAGAACTCCTATAGATTTATAGGCAACCAAGCATACATACTGTTGCAAAGATTGTCTGCAAAAGTTATGGAACATTATTTTTATTTTTTTGGGTATTTTGTTGCACGTGCTACTTGCAACAATTATGGAACATTGAATCACAAAATTGGCAAGACAAATCTCTAAATGTTGTGGATCTTCTAGAACCTTTTCTTTCTTTCCAAAGTGTTGAGCTGGATACTTAATTTGAAAGAATCACGTTGGTCATAGAAATAAAAAGATTATTTAAATTTAAAACCTTATCAAGATGATGTATATGATATTTTTCAAAAATTGCACAAATAGTATTTTAGAAAAAAATGATTTCGAAAATTCTTTCCTTTCAATACATCTTTTGAGATGAAGAGAATCACATGCCAATATGATGGTTAACAAGATTCTTTTAGAAAGAGATTTTTATTTTGAAAAACATTCTTTAATCAAGTGTGTCAACGAAAAAAGAGATTCAAGAAGAATTACACATTGAAACTTTCCTTAAACCAATATTCTCTATTACCTTATAGATGTGGACCTAATCTAACGAGAATATGAGAGAAATAACAAGTCCTATGTGGCTGCATGTCATGCCTCATTTGCACCAAAAATGTCAACATGGTTGTCATGTCATATGAGAATGCTTATGTGGCGGGGCAGTCCCAACAATGCATCCTGGAGCAAAGCTATAAGTTTCTTCTTTGACAACTAAGAGAAAGAATTCTTAACTGATTCAGAAGGATAATCATTAGGTGTGTAACCGGCTCTGAAATATACAACCGCAACAACTTGATTTCCTCTGCATAAACAAATACACCAACCATCAGATCCAGAGCAGTAAACCACAAAGTGCACAAATTATGGGTATAAATAGAGAGTGCATGGCTAGAAAAGGTATACACAACAAGTGTTCCATCTTCTAATAGCTTTCCCTCTGCATTGATTTCAGCCAAAGTTTTTCGAATGGTTGCAACATCATATGTACTACAAAGTTTAAGGAACATATTTCTGATGATTCAGGAAGAAAAGTAGCCATGAAAAAAAAATAATAAAGAAAAAGAAAATTATACACACTGCAACTAACCTAGCTCTCCAGATACATTCTGCAAAAAAAAAACTTTTAGTGCACTTACCTTTTCAAATTGCAGATAGCCACAAACAAAGGTAGGCCAAGCTAACCAAAAATGAAAGAGAGGAAAAGACATGCACTAACCAAAAAGAAAAGCAAAATGTTTCACATCTTCATTGACCAAATCACGGGTATAGAGACCAAAAGAAAATTGAAACATGGAAATAGTAATCTCCAGGTATTATCCATGTCTTCAATTGTCAACCTAACTCTACAAAAAGGGAAATGGTAACAGATTTTGCTGAAATGGTTATTGTCAGAGCATTTTGGTGATGTCAACAATATTGAACCATTAGACTCCTAAAACAAGGATTTCTAGGAAAAGAAAAACAGAAAGTTATCAGCAATGATTGTTGACGTCTCAGATAACTCACAAATTATTGATGTAACAGTATGGCTCCACAGGAAAATCAAAGATTACAAAATTGGAATTGTTCATCAAACAATTTTGTCCACAGTAACACACATGCACAAAAAAATCCTTGTGTTTCGTAAAATAAATTAAATTATATACCCAGCTCCTAAAGTTCAAAAGAATCTATGCGATGGAGAAAAATGATAAAAAATATAAAGGATATCTTTCTTTCAATGTGGAACAAAGCCAATGTTGGTCATACATGTTGCGCTCTTCAGCTTGAACGACAACCATCACTACAGCTCTGCACATGAATTATGCAAGGATCAAGACAACTGAAAATAAAACAGTAGAAAGCATGAAAAACATAAAGTTCAATATGACCTGGAATTATTATACTCTTTCCAAGCTTTAGCTATTGCCATGGCGTATTGAACTAAAGCTGAGTTTTCAGGGACCCTAGTGGAATCTAATCCAAGGTGTTTCCCATAATGATTAAGTAAGTTCCTGCAAGATGAAAACATGACATTGATATGCTCACTATTTGATTAAACTCTGAAATACAAATGATCCTACGCCATAAAGAATTAAAAAGCATAAACTTTAGTAAACTGATCTTATACTTGGGAATGAATTTCAAGTCCTCCAAATGGAAGGGTATTTGCGTATAGCTCAAATGTATTGTTCAAGTTCATTTGTTTAATTCTTTCTCTGACTGATAAAAATTGATTAAAATGAATCAAGCGACCAAAAGAGCAAAATTGGTATTCTCTATGGAAAGAAAGGAACGCCAGATTTTTTTTTGGACAGGCGGAAATCAGAATGGATGCTATGGGAAAGATCCAATCTTTTGTTTGCTACTTGGGTCTCGACCTCTAAATTAGGAATAGGATATACTTTTGCGGAATGGTTATGTGATGGGGAAGCATTTTGTAATCTTCATAATATGTAACTCAAGTCCGGATATCTCATTCGGCTTGTCCTAATGCTTTATTTATTAATATATATAGTCTCTGTTTCCCAAAAAGAGAAAAAGATGAAGAAGGTGAAACAGCAAAAGATGTACAGTTGTGAAGGTATTAAATCTTTCATTCCTAACCACTATTCTTTGACATACAAAATTCTATATTAGCAGTGGTAAAAACTACAACGGTTAATAAATTGCATCCTTCTAAATAGGAATTGGCCAATTCATAAGTATACTATAAGGTTACAAAGGTTGTACTTGTGAAATAAATTCCCTAGAGCAAAATAGGCACAAGGCAAGAGCAACCAACAAAACCAACTACACAAACAAATGGTCCCTACAAAACCCGATATCCATGATATCAATCTAAATCATTATTGTCTTCAGTAAATCTACTGAGGGCTATAGTAGTGATCGTAATATTCTATTGGACTTTCAAAAATGAATTACGAAGAATGAACTATTCTAGTATACTAATCCAATACATTAACATATGTGATATATGTGATGAATCCATATTTAGTAAACTTTTGACCATGCACCTGAAAAAGCATTTTGGTGGCCAAAAACCACTTCATTTGTTGGTGGTTCTACATATGTCTGCTTTTGCTCAAATCAGCTTTCTAAACTTCGATAAGTTTTACATTTATAATAAAGAGGATTCTTGAGTTCCTTCTCTAATAATGAGAAAGAATTCACTTTCATGTCAAAACACTCAAATGAGTATGCACAAGAAGTAGGCCAATATAGCAGCATTTTGTTTGATTTCATGTGGAATCAAATTCTCATTCGTGCAAGCCAGGGGAATGGCTCCCCTTCCTCTTTGTAACGTTTGATCTTGCCCTTCTTTGTTTAAATAAGATTTTTTTTTTTCATTTAAATGTCAAACAGAGAGAGAGATACAATCCTCTAACCAAATTCCTTGTGTTAGAAATTGAATGTACCAGGACTATGTAGCTGTTTCAAGAACAAAATACAACTGATAGTAAAGCAATTCAATAGCTTCACAAAGCAAAATAATAAAACCAGTGTAAAATCATCAAAGACAGTGAGTAAATTGAGCAATTTAATTTTGAAATTAGTCGTGACAAGGACACTTGAGGATTATAAGCACGATCAAGTTCAAACACTAACCTGTGAAGTTTGCTCACTAGACTACCAAGGCCAGGAAAAGAAGATGAAATAGTGTTGAGCTCTATCTGGAGAAGATCTTTAGTTTGCGCATCAAGCATGTAATCTGAACGATGTAAACCAAGATGTATTGCCTATTACAATGTTTGATACATATTAGTCGTCGGAAACTCATGCTTCACTGATGATTGACAGCAAGTATTTTCTTCAATTATCATTTGAGTAGGTCAAAAGTCAGATTCACCTCTTTTTTATTGATTTCCAGCATCTTGGAATGAATATCTAGTAGCCTACAGGTGAAAGCGTCAACTTTTTTGGTCCTGCAAAGCATTTAAAAAACAATTTTAAGAGCAAATGCAACATTTTCAACTGTTTCCAGACCATTAATAGGAGACAAAAGATGTTTCCTGTTCCTTATTTCTTTAAATATGTTGTAAACAACAACTAATCCATTTAACTACAATAAACAAATATAGAACACGCATTAATACTGCATATTATATGGACCACAACAAGATTCAGACAAAATAATACTGGAGATAGGAAAGAGAGGCACCTTGATAGAGATTCTTGTAAAAATTTTCCATCTAAACTCACACAATGGACAAGCTTGTTGAATATAGGGGCTAATTCACATGCTTGTTGCCACTTACTTTGTGGAAATGATCTAGGCAATAAGGCAAATGGAGCATGAACCAGACCTACCCCAGGAACTTGTCCAGATTTCTGCAATTACACAACCAACTTTCAAATGCAAAACCATATTCCCATTCTACTTCTAATTTTATTTTTTAATCAATAATTTGTTGAAGTAGCACAAAAAATTTCCGTCCCCATTACCTATTATCAATTTTTGTAAGAAGAAACAAAGATAATATTTATTAGCCAAAGAGATGGGAACAAAAATGAGAGAAGAACTAAAACTAAAAAGAAACACAGGCAAGCCACATTCACCTAGCCCTCTCCACATTATCTTTTTTTACCCTCTTTTTGACAATATTTTAACCCTCGCCAGTATCTTTCAAGATTGCTTTTTAAAACAAGTTAATGAGAAAAATTAAGTTTTTTGGCCATTTGCCTGCAATTCTTTAGTGATCATTAGTTTGGCACATGATGAAATCATGAAAGCTATATAAAACTCCTAGTACCATTAATTTAAGCCAAGAATTCATTTTTCTTCACAGTTTTCCCAATTTCTCTTAAACATTCTTAGTAGGAGCAGTTGTGAAATAGTACAATATATAGAAGAATGCTCTATTCACTGGAAAAAAAAACTACAAAATACCAATTATAGAAAAAAGCAACTTTGTACTAAATCACTACCTCATTTCCTTTGTCTCCCACTACAAGCCCATGAAGAGAACTCCATACCAGAGCTTCATACACCATCTTCTGCGCTAATTCTGGGGAAATATTATCAAAATCAATAATGGGTATTGCTATATTTTCGATTTGGCGATCCATCTCTTCAGTTTCTCCAGCATTTGCAGACACAGATGAAGGAATGAAGGATTTATCCATGGTTTTCACGGGAATTTAAAGACGGGTGTGATTTGCACGGACAATTATCGGTCGTTATAAGCTAAAAGTGAAAGCTGCGACCTTGTTGCATCCACGAATTCTTTACCCACTGCCCTGTGGCTGCTGCGTCAGGTGTTCGATCACACGTGACGCGCACCCTGGTTTCTTTGTCACGAAGAATGTTGTTGGACATAGTAATATACAGTACTACAAGTAAACCTGACAATTCTTCTTGTGGGGGCAGGGAGACACCAGCCCCAGTTGTTCTATGCAGCTGAGGGTGATTATATGAGATTGATTGGATCAATAATTAGAGTTTGCAAATTTTAATTTTAATTAAATCTATATGGGTTTTAATTGGATTTTTCTCGTATGATTTGTTTTGGTTCTTGAATTTATTTAGTTTTTATAATATTATATAGCTTTTGGAATTTTTTACTGTATATTCTAACCAACTTTGCGTGTGTTTCAAAATTAATTATTATTTAAGTTATTATAAAATATTAAAAATATAATTTTAAAACTTTTAATTAAAGAGTATTGAGTTTCGTTCACTTAATCTAATTTTTGATAATAAAATTATATAATTTTAAATTATTAGTGCATGCGATAAAATGAAAAAAAAAAATATGTTATTTTTAAATAATAAATATTTATATAAAGAAAAATGTTGCTATCAAATGACTAATAAGGAAAAACCAAGTCTCCACAAATATCATAAAGAAAAAAGTTTATAGATAATAAAAGATATTTTAATATGTGAGATATAAGCCACTAAGATACATGCCGTCTATTGTTTAATTATTTGTTTAATGTAGTTTGTCTTCTCTATTAAAGGGTACTTGAGGTCTAGCTTAAGATAATCTTAATTTGGTTTAAGGGTTTCAATCTGTGACCTAATCAAAATTATTTGAATTGGGTATTTTCTTTAACTCAACCTAACAACTTATTTAGTCTAACCCAAATTAATCCAAAAGGTTTAATTTAGTCAATTCAATCGGGTTTGTTAAATTGATGCCCACCCCTAGTTTGAGTTGGCTTGAATAGAGAAGCCTCAACCAAATTAATTCAAATTGGGTAAGTGGTCACAAGTCTCAAAAATCAACCAAATCCAATTTAAGTCCAACAATTTAGTAATCTCAAAATGAAAAATTTTCTTCTCATCTCTTTCTTTAGAATCTATATTCAAACACCTAAATTATATTATTGACAACTTGATGCAATTTTAAAGTCGCACATTTTTAATTTTTAACAATATACTTTTGAAACTTTTATTTTTATAAAATTCATTTCAATTTATATTTGTTATATGACCCGTTGTGTCATTCTCATAATTATAGGAAAGACTAGAAGAGAAACACTCTTTCTTGTCTAATTTAAGGAGTTAGTTATTCAAATGAAACGATTACCCCCAGCTGCTTAGAGCAGTTGGAGATAGTGTTTCCCTGCCCCACGAGAGAGCAGGGATCGAACCCCCTCCCCCCCCCCGTCCCCGTTGTAAACTGTAGTTGACAAAAAAAAAATGAAACGATTAATATTAGTCAATAGTGAAGTGGTCAAGTACTCTAATTCTAAAGAGTTACTATTTTAGACTAATTCGCTTCTTTATTGAAGCCTGATTTGATTCGAGCATCGTAGTTCAGATTCGATTTACGACCTATCAGAGGGGCGAGGGACCATAGGAACAATTGTGATTTTCTTTAAAATATCTTGAAAGTTAGAGTTAATTTTGAAAAGAATGTTTATAAAAAGAAACAAAAAGAAGAAAAAGAAATTGCATAAAATATAAGAATCATTACGAGGATATATAACTGAAAAACACCCTTCAATAAACTTACAGGTTGATATATTGCATTTGAAATTAAAACATTACTTAATGGCTATTAGGGTAATATTTTTATGTAAAATATACATAGTTATACGGCTATATACGCAACTAGACTGACCAACCTAACCCAACACAGCTGAACTAGATTAGGTTGGGTTGGAATTTGGCTCCAACCCGGCCAACCTAACCCATTACAGCCCTGGCTATATATATATATATATATATTTATATATATTTGTTAACCAATTTTGATGATATTGCTTTTGTGACCTATATTTGTTTATAAGAAAAAAAATAAAATAAATAAATAAAATTTTTAAAGTGTTAACCCCTTTATTATAGTTATATATATTGTAGTTATAAAATTCACCTTTTTAGAATTTCACTAGAATGCCATGAATTAGAGGTATACAAAGAAATTGCATTAGAAAAATAATCTTTTTTATTATAAATTAGGGAATAAGGACGTCATAAGTTGATATTATATTCAATAATAATATTTTACAAAAAAAAAGCAAACTAAATTTATTAAAAGACAAAAGACAGTCTAATTGGTTTTTATCGTTCTTTTAATTTTAAAATGTTTTTACTCTATTTTACCACCCAAAAAAAAAATAGAGGATGATTTATATTTGGTAAAACTAGTTCTAATTCTAATAGAATGCTTTTAGAATCTTATTAAGAATATTTATTAATTATTCTTAAAATTTCCTACACAATTTTTTTTACAACATTAAACGAATAAAATTAAATTAAACCAATTGTTATACTATATTATGCAATCATAGCACTCATAACCATTTAATCATTTATTATTCACCATTAACACTCATATTATTAAATAATATAGATTAGGGTTATAAGATTACAATTAAACATGACTTATATTATTTTAATCAAAACAAAAATCAACCTATTTTTAATGAATAGGTGTCATTTCAAAAACTAAATTAAAATGAAAAATGGTCATCATGAATGTAGAGAAAACTAAGCAAGACTATGATAGTTAATTCATAGAAAACTTATTTAGGCTTCTAATATATATATATATATATATATATATATATATATATATATATATATATATATATATATTTATATCATTATACTCGACTACTTAACCTTACCTAAGAGTCTTAGCTTTCTTTAACCCAATATTAGCGATCTCTAATCTTATCTTATCATTAAAAAACAATAAAAAGAATTTTCATTAAACATAGAATTTATTTTAACAAAATAAAAATCTCTCTATGTTAAATTTCTATTGATAATTATGAAATTATGATGATTTATCTTGCCAAGACACCCTCTTCTAGCTATTACAAGGAGACCTTTAAGCAAACGCTAAGATGGGCTTTAACTGTCTGAAGCAGACAGCAGCAGCAGAAGAACATAATAAGGAAAACGTAGCATAAAAGAACTAATTCCTTAGCACTGTCTTCGGTTTCATTACAAGAAAAATATATGCTAACAATTTTGTCTTTTGAAGTGTGAATTCTTTGCCCATGAAACCAATCTTTATTCTTATAACTATAAAGACAACCCCGGATTCAAATGAAGGAAGCAAAGGCCACCCCCTTCAAGGCTTACCAGCTTAAGAAGAAGCTCCAGCTTCAACACCAGAACTACTCCTCATAGCTTCTTTTGTACGTCGAATAAGCTCACTTGAGCGTTGGTCGATATTGAACACAGACCACATAATGGGCACTGCATTGTTTGGAGCCTCTATCCTTACTTTCTTGTCTGGCACTACTTCTGGCTCCGGCACTTCCTCTACTATTGCCTTATTCTTCTCTTTCTTCTTATTCATATATATCTCCCTCTCTTGTGCCCCATCTTCTATAGTGATCATCTTCTTTACTAGGCCTCTGTCTTCAGATTTATCTATAGAATTGTTTGCTTCTCCATTCGTGATGGTCGAAGCATGAGTCATTTGTTCTTCGTTCTTGCCGGAGACAATATCATTGGTCTTGGCAAGCTCAAGCGTCCAAGTCGCCGAGTTAACATCCAAGGCCTCCTTATGCACTTCACTCCCTTCCTTAATAGCTTGAAAAAACTCAATATTTACCTTTGCCCGTTCTTCATTCTCTGGACTGTGTTGAGCTTTCTGTTCAGCAATGGTTTGCCCTAACGTGACACGCTTTAGGCCACCTGCAAGGAAGACATCGACGAGGAAGTTGAAGAGGCGTTGGCAAAACCCGACTGCCCCGTGATTGGCTTCCATTTCTTGGGATTACGGAGAAGAAGCTGTTTTTTGTCAGCTTAAGATGGAAGGAGGGATGAGTTTAAGCAGAGTTATACTTAAAAGGATTGGCAACTTACATTGATTCTTTACTTAGAAAATGGGTCAACTTCAAAGCAAGAAATATACTTGTTTGGGTACATTCTTTCCCTCTATCACCGATAAAGTGATTTTATGTGCCAGACGTGTTGTCTAAAGCAAAACTGACAGTAAATTTAATGGGCGCAAAGCATTCAAGACAAAAGAGTAGGAATATAATCAATTGCCCCTTTCTGCATTTCTTGCACATCACTATCAGAATCATTTCTGAGCAAAAAACAGATCACCTACGAGCCATTTAGAGGAATCAAGAACAGAATAGCCGGTCATTTCCTTATTGTTTATTATAGCAAGAATGTGGGTATCTCAAACACCTACATGAACGTGATTGAACAAATTTCTGGGCTTGGCCCATTGACTGCTGGAATAAATGCCCACCCGTAACTGTGGGATCAGAAAGAACTCATGATTTACAGATACAAGAAGATTACAGATGCAGCATGAGGACAGAAAAAACCTGGCCTCAACTTTAATTAGCTTTTCGTCTATTTTGACATATTTATATGGTCATACGAAGTATCTTATTCATTTTTCACTAAAGGTCAACATAGATATCAGAGAGAACAGGACCTGCCCTCCGGCGAGTCCTCTGACTGACCTTCCACTTCTCGACAAGGAGCTTCTTTAAGTTGGCACAACCAGAGACCATAGTAGCAACTCCAGCCGAAGTTACAAATGGGCAATAAACCATATGGCAGGTCTCAAGCCTTGTGCATTTACCAACCAGATGTGCTATACCAACATCGGTGATTTGCCGACAATGTGAGAGTACAACTTCATTAAGTAGAGGGCAACCTTCTGCTATTTCAGCTAGTGCCATATCACTCAAATTCTGCAAGAAAATTCTCCATGAGTCAGTGATGATCAACTAATAGAAGAAATTCCAAAATACTATAGGTAATTTTTTTTGTGCAAGTTTCGTCACAAGCGAACAAACAAGAAAATGCAATGCTTGCAAAAGAAATATAATAGTGTATTGATCCAAGTAACAGAGGCTATCTCATTAGATGGTCATAATAATGGTAATAATATTAATAATAAAACTATTCTAGCTTATCAACCCAAGAAATGTTTACCCATTCAACAAACTATATTTATTTGACCATGTGAGCGCAGTTTTGGTTTACATATAATTTAAGAGTTTACTAGAGCTTAAATTGTTCAATGTGTGCATTAATTGACAAGGTGAGATCGGCAAAACTTGGAAAGGGATTTTAATCAATTATTTTACAAGTACAACAGGTGATGAATTTTTCACACAAAATTATATATGTATTTCTGTTTAAGTTCAAATGTTTACAGTGTCATTTACTTATAGCCAGCATGATTTTGGGTTTAACAAAAGACATCCTAGATAACCCCACTTTCAAGCCAAGAAGAGGCATCCAAAGGATAAATATTGTAGCTCACTAAATCAGCCCTTTAATGTGTCTTCACTGTCTGATGTGCTAGCCAATCACAACTCCAAGAAACATCTGCAGTATAACTCCATTTAAGGCAAAAATTAAGCCTATAAAACAGAAGAAAAACAAATTTATAGTAGCTTTCCTTCCTTGCACCGAGCACCTCCTCTAAAGGCAATATGCAGAACAAGGAGAGAAAATTAAAATGTTAACAACACCATACAAGGCTAGCAATAAACTAGCAAAAAATGCATCTATTCTCAATCAATCATCCACATCCTCTTGATATATGATAGAGCATTTGCGTCTTATTGTTTCTCTCGTCAATTTCTTGGAGTTTGTGTCCGTTTTTTATTTTTGAACATTTGTACCTTTGTTATGAGTTAGTTTGACTAAAAGTTCATTAGAAGCAACAGTTTGCAATTTAATTATATGGGTTCTAGCATGGGCATGATTTGCTAATAGACCGATCAGCATACAAGGCCCATTTTTCAAATGCCTAATTACATATAGTGCTTTATATTGATTAGCTATATTATTTTATGAGTGTTGGTTATCCATAAAATTTTGTTTTAAGGTAATTTTCGAATACCTTAAATGCATATAACTTGACATCTTTTTAAATTTTTTTTATATTGACAAATAATAAAAATCGGTATTACTTCTAAATAGTCCAAAAATCCCATGAGTCATCTAGATCAATTGATTATGTATACAAGTGTTTGAGTTACATACACAACAACCTTAATAGCTAAGGAGGATATCTGGTGCCTCAATAAACTAATTGACTTCACTTACGTTGTGATACATTAATTACAATTTTTATCATTCCCTTGCGATAGTCACAGGGGTCAATCCCCATAAATTCAACTGTGCAACTGGTACAAGTTGTATGTAAACTTCAACTCAATTAAAACACACCTCAAATACTATTAAGGTATTAATTGGGTTTTTTAATTAGACACACTGATTCACCACCAAGGAACTAAACTGGGGTGCACTATAGCCATGTTAATGAAGCCTAGACAATAAATAGTGAGAAGATTTTCATGTAGTTTAGGAACATTTTAATTTGTAGAGTCAAGGACAATATTATGATTCATCATTGGCTAGTTTTGGTAAACACTGATTTTGACATATAATTGCAACAGGACTAAGTATGGGAATTGACCAATTTGATGGAAATGTCGAGGAAGAAAACAAGATCTTCAAGAGAGATTGGCAAGAATGTTTTAAGTCAATAAACAAGGCCCTAGCGAAGACATAAAATGTTAATAGTAATATGAATCAAAGATAGGAGAAAGGTCATCGCGAAACCGATAAGGTACAGGGAGTCTTCATTTAAGTCAACATGGAAGACATTCTCGATCCGGGTTTTTTTTATTTTTTTGAGAAGAAAAAAAAATTATTTATTTATATTCCTCTCTGTTTTTCATTAAAACATTTTCTATTAAATACATTCACAATGGAGTTATGAAGCTTGTAGTTTGATGTGATTAAAGGAAATTAATTCAAAGAGAACAGACTCTTCCTCTGTGCTTGAAAGAGTGGCAACTAAATGGGGATTTACAACAGATGATAGGATATGAAAAGATGCTACCAAAGAAAAAAAATTACAAGGAGTTCATAGAGGAAGAAGCGACTATTATATGCAAATTATGCAAAATTCATGGAGAATTTTCTTCAAATAACCAAAGTTGAAAGTGGAAAGCTAAAAATGATCAGCATTTTGGCACATGCAAAGTGACTTGAATGCGACTGATTAGTCTTCAACGAGTGTTTGCATGCAACATTATTCATGGGAAGTACTAGTCCCACTGAATACTACGAGGAGGTACACAAAAGGTGAGTGAAAAGAAAGATGCCAGTAGGGAGCTCTTCTACCACGAAGAGGACATGGTAGGAAGACCACAAGGAAGAGATAGAAAGATGGGAAGTTTTGGAAGATCAAGATGAAAGGGTTGTCAAGACAAGCTTGCTATCTCGAATGTTCTTGTGTGGAGCAAGGGAGTTTATCTTGACAGCAGGACATGAGAGACAACTGGTGCGAGTGGAGGAAAGGATTAAGACAAAAATAATTGATTATATCAAGATAAAGAGGTGGCAAGATTGGGTGCTGAACAACTACACATCATCGGCACTAGCAGCACTGGTGGCAGATTCTCAAAGGAGCTTAAACGCACAAGTGACATAGTTAAGATAGAAACAAACTCAACTGAACGAGGCAGTATAATGAAGATCCACAAACAGTTGAATGACCACCCTAGTGTCATTGTCGTTTGGAACGAGAAAAATTCTGAAGGATGGAAGAGGTTCGCTAAATTCGTGCTGCAGATGCTACACAATGATAATTTGATAATAAGGAAGAAAGCTACTTTGAAGCTCGAAGGAAGATGGGAATCACCAGTGTTAATCCTAAAGATTCAATCGAACATAGATGGGAAAATCAGAGAAGAGATGGCAAGATCGCTAAATAAGACAATTCAGCTTGCTATAATGGCTAATGATTGAATTGTGCTATGGTGTAGATCAAATCGGTTAATTATTCCGGCTGCATGTAACAACTTTCGAATGGTGAGATGGAACTCTAGCCTTCAAAACATACCGTGACTGGTGACTTGAGATAGAAGTTGGGTGGGTGTTGGAAGGATTACCAATCAAAAAATGGAACATAGACATGTTCCTGGCTATAGATGAAGCATGTGGGTGGTTACTAGAGATTCGCAAAGAAACAAAGAGATTCATGGGGGAGAGTGTTTGACTAGGCCTTTTAGTCTACACATGGACCGACAACATTGCCGGGGGAAAGATCAGTAACAGACAAGGTAACAAAAAGCCAGGAAGTGTCAGAAGGGACAACAGTGATGCATGGAGTAGAGTGTCTGACTAGGTCTTTTAGTCCACACATGGACCGAAAGTGTTGCCAGAGAAAAAGATCAGTAATGGACAAGGAAATGACAAGCTGGGCAATAGTATCAGAAAGCATAACAGTGATGACTTTTGTCAGTTATCTTTTATACCAAATCGAAACAAAATCTTGGGGGACCAACCGTCTAAGTGCAAGCACATACAAGCAGTAGCAGAAGGCGAACGAGATGAGTCGGTGTGCAAAAAATTAGGAGGAAATTTCTTCCAACAGATCCGGGATCCTCATCATAAAGAAAAATCCAATCCAATGGCAGATGGTGAATCCACGCGACAAGAGCAACAGAGAGCACTAATAGATGGAGATTAGAAGATCAAAACGGCAGCCTATACATGGATTGTAGCCCTCAAATGGATGGTGGACACCATATCTAATTGGTTTTCTGATTGGAAAGTTTACTTGGCAGGGAGTAGGGAAATCACTGGAACAGATCTTTTTGTACGGATTGATCTACTTTGGTATAACGGATGTAAAAGAATCAGTATTGTCAAGGCGGAAAGGCGGAACTAAGTGATCAGCCTCTGTAAGGCGAGGCAATATCTACGCAAGGCCAAGGCAGACCATAAAATAATTATTTAAAGGTCCCTAAAAAATTATTTATTTATTTATTAGTCTTTCATTCTATATATACATATACACATATACATATATACATATATATATATATATATACATACATATACATACATATACATATATATATACATACATATACATATACATACATATACCTATATATATATATATATATACTAAAATAAATGATATATTACTAATTTTAATATATTATTAAAATTTTTATTAATTTAAAGTTTAAAATAAAAAAATTTTCAAGCCCTCCATACATTACAACTACCTTCCTGGAGCACCTAGGCGGTGGCCATGGCGCTCGAAGGATCTAAGCATCTAGGCAACGCCTTGACAACGCTGAAAAGGATACAAATTCTATGAAGTTTTGGGAAAGTTCTATGGATGTAACCACATATGTAAAAATACATGTAATTTACAGCCAGATCAATATATAAAATATATTGTTGTTTCTTTTCCAGAAAAAAATAAAATAAAAATAATGAAAAAAAAAACTCTTGTGAAGATACTTCAATTGTTTGTCATCCTTGCTTTTTGTAAAGAAAGGAAATATAAAATAAAAAGTATTCCGGAGGCAAAACAACTTAAGATATCATTAAAGAGCAATTTGAACAACTATGCCTCTATCTAGAGAAGAAGAGGTTCTTGTAAGATTGCCTCTGTTCCTACACTTTGGGCTATATCATATATAGTTTGAATGAAAGAACAGAATCTTTTGCAATGTTGACAAGTTTGAGCTGCAACTTAGGGAGGAAATCAAAATTTCAGCTATTTGTTAGGTTTATGTTTCCCCATTAGCTCGTGGATTGGGTGGCATAACCGTATATGGTTGATCGAGCATTAGAAAGAAACATTTTTTTCAAGAATTCCTTTTTGATGTCACCATTGGTGATCCTATAACTTATGTTCTAATTATAATATAATTTTTGTTTCTTCTCAAAAAAAAAAAAAAAATACAATGAAAAAACAAGCAAAAGAATTTCTTTTCATAAGAATTCCTCTCTAGTAGTGCCATATCCCAACTTTCTACCCACTCCACTTGTTGCCACTAAACAATTGAAGCTAGGAGCAAAAGGATAAACCTGAACCCTCAACCTCCACCATGTCAAGGCCATATATCCCTAGGTATTACAGTTTGTTTGCCCAAACTGAAAATGGTGGTGGAAAGGGTAAAGAGCATAGGATATATAGCCAAATAGGGACAGGGAAGGACAAGGCCACGGGATGATAAAGTGTTTGAGTTAATGAAATTCTGACCCATCAACATCCAACGCTGAAGCATGGTCTGGATGGTATATTAACTAGGATCCAGATTAGTCACCAGCTCCAATTCCATGGGCTCCATATTCTGCTCATTGAAGACTGAATCGGGATCTTAAAATAAATGTCCAAGAAACATGTAAAAAACCATATGCATAGTTCAGATTTTAATAAACCATGCTATTTTTTCTTAGTAGACACAAGATTAATGTATATTTTATATCCCAAAGATATAAATACAAAAACATAGCAACCAACTCACCATTATGTCATTCAATTTTTGGGTCTCCAAAAGATTTTTATGAAGGTAACATATTCAAGAACAACATTGGGAATTCACAAGGTAGCTAAGGCACAACACACATTGAAAGCGACAAGGAGCCTTGAACACTTTGAGGTACATGGAGGGAAACATGCTTGTGTAAAGTAAGGTTGCAAAAATCACGACAAAATTTAAATATACATCTATTAGCATTACTTTTGTCAAAAGAATTCAAAGAAGACAAGAATTAACAAATGATTTTATACAATTTTTCACATGATGCATCACATTGTTCATTGTTGCACCAATATTCTATTCAATAATTTGTATTAGTAACATGTTTATTACATTTGATGTATAATTAAACTAAAGAAACAAAACAGCAGAGAAGAATAAATAGAAACTATGCTACACCTATGGCAACTTCCTTTAATGTTATTCTAATAGCCCAAGTTTCCTTTACTATTTTATGTTAGGTGTTATTATATATGTTTATTCAAAGAAACAAGTGTATAATCAGTACTTATTTAATGATTAGGTAGTTTAATTTAAACATATAAGCAGGAAAGTGAGACACACACACACCCCCCCAGCCCCCCCCCCCCCGCCAAGGCATACCAAGGCACACACCCAAGTTGGTGCGCCCCGCCTGTGAAGTATTAATGTGGAACATGTGTGAATGCCTTGATGTGCACACTTGAACTCCTCTGGACTATTTTGCGATTTCAATAGCTTAAGTGCCAAAAACATTTTCTATAGGTCCAGAAAAAGAATTATGGATAACTAGCATGGTTGAAAAACTTGCCCCCCTTCTGTGGCCTACACAAGGTGCCTTCTTAATTAATTCACCTATCAAAATGCAAAGGCAAAGGAAAGCACAAGGCCCTAGTTTAGCATTTTAACATGAAACAGAAAACCTGTAAACAAGGATTAATCATTTACATGTTTTAGTGGGAAGTTCATTAAACTAAAATTTTATGAATATAGTAAGACAAATATTTTACTTGGTAAAATTTTAATAGTTCCATATCAGAGGATTAGCTTATATGTTTGTGCTACTTGATTGGGATTTCTGTTCAAATTTATATTGGGAGTCAGCATTAAGAGTCTAGAAACAATTCATTGATATGTTTTTAGTTTTAGAGGTGGTGAGTGAATATGTCCCGAATCTTCCTATTCCATGTTGGACAATTTTCATGTAGGAGCCAAAATTCTGTTCACGCACGCTCCGTTGATGTGTTCAATCATCTTCTCATTCATTCCTCTTTTCTTTCAACTTTGGCTCTCTTCATCTAATAACCATGAATTTGCGACAAGATTGAGATAATGAGCATGCCTTGCAGAGAAAAGTCAAAGTGTGATTTGATGAATACATTGCTACTACTGAAAAATTTACTTTTACCCAGTGTACCTACATGCTATGTTGGAGAAGTGCAGCTACAACTATTCAAAACCTGCACTTAAAGCACATGGAATAGCTTATGGCATAATATTTTCATTTTGACTCAGCAGGACCAAGTTCTACACATGGGGGATAATGGGGAAAATTAATTTTATTGACATGAATTTTAGTAGGATATTGCTTTTAATATTATCACATAATTGAATGGAATATAGTTTTGTTTTCTTTCTTCCCCATTTGTTATTTGTATTACTATGTGGCATCTTCAGCTAGTGACAGTGCTATTACAATTACAAGAGGAAAGATTGAAGTATCTCATCCCTTGGGTAAAATATCTTCATCAAGCATGCACTCATAGCAAAGATCAAAAAAAGGGAAACAATTTTAGTTGACATGGCACAATAACGAGCGCGCGCCCAAGAGAGAGAGAGAGAGAGAGAGAGGAGGGAGGGGCTCCAGACCTGAAGAACACTAGCATCAAGATGAATAAGTTGAGGACAGCCTTTTGCAACTGCCATCAACCCAGCATCACCAATTTGGTGACATCCACTTATATTCAAATGCTGTAGAGAGTGGCAACCCTGGCCAACAGCAATAAGAGCATCATCTCCAACCCTGATAGCCATGCAATGAATATGATCAGAATTCAATTCAAGCTCACAATGAAGCAGATGTTAACAATGAGTGTCCAGTAGGTGCACATAGTAAAATATTCTTAGTTAAATTCAATATCTGAATGGCAAAGATCTGTTTTCTAGTAAAATAGTGACAAGAAAGGACATCTACCAAGTCATTAGGCCCATTACAAAACTTTATGCTTCTAAATTTGTAAAAGCCTGAAAGAGCTAAAAGTCTAAGAACTCAAGTCCTCTTATTTGAGCACTTTAATTATTAACTTGACAGTTCTAAACATTCTATAGACAAGCCTTTGTTTTTTGAAGAAAAGGATGGAACTTAAATAAGGTTGATTAGTTCACCACTAAATATTACATTCAAACTCAATAATAAATGGGTTGTACTTCTCGATTATTATGCTTGAAGAGAATTTACCTGTTGGCAATTGGCAGAACCTCGTGACTGAAAAAAAAAATGGACAAAAAAGTTGAAATGGAAGATTAAGATCACTGACCAATTAGAAATTTAAGAGATTCCATGCAGGTAGGGAATCATTACGATTTCCAAGATGCCTATGAATTTAGCTAGAACTTAGCAAACAGAAAGTTCGAATACTCCATCACAACAAACCTTATAAATTGATTCACAATTTCTAGTGCATAATGTCATAAAGAGATCATGCCTACCAAAGCCATTTTGCCTAATTTAATCACAGAACATGTGGATTTTGTATTGCTTTATGGAAAAAAAATTATTTTTTTTAAGCAAAAACTAAAAGATTATATTATATTAATAAAGGTTTAAGTACATTGTCGGATGAGAAATCCAACAAGAAAGCAAAACACAAAGATTACAATGATTGTAGAATATTTCTCACATTCCCCAACCATTCCCCCAAAGATAATCCCAAAGAGAGTTTAGAATTAGAGATCCACGAGGCAAACAAAGTGTTGGATCTCTCCCATATCATGTGAATTTCTCTCTTCTTCTTGCTTTATGGAAATTCAGATGACGAATATTGTCTTTCCTCCAAGAAGACACCTCTGCTCAATTGACTATCACGATATTTGTTCTAACCCAAATATCCTAGTATAAAACACATCAGTCAACAACCAAATGTGTTAGCCAATATTTATAGAAACTAAACCTATTGATTTCTCATAATCCTCCTTATAATGCCCACTTAATTCATCCAACTCTTGAAAGTAGCATACATGAAGATCACTTGGATAATATAACTCTATGACTTTAAGCTTTGCCGCTTTGGGTCAGATCTAGATCACGGAAATGCTACATTTCAGAACAAAGGAACAGCACCTAGAATGGGCACCAGCTGCACCCTGCCTCAAGGTGTGTTTGAGTATGTGTTCACAACATTTGACATGCATGATACATTCATAATCCCAGGGTCTAATGTGTATCATTAGAAATATGATAAAAAGGATCAAATTAACTTATGTACTATTATCACAGAAGTGTGGCAATAACATATTTTACTTTTTCAAACAACTCAAACCCTTTGTTACAAAATACAAAGTCAACAGAGCTGAAACAGTTTTCTAGCCACTCACTGGCACTATAGCCACCGCCAGGGTGAAAAACCCAATCCACCTTGCAGCAGCAATTTCAGACAATCTAGCACCCCATATATCTCCTAGTGCCACCGCCAGGGTGCAAAAGCTAATCCACCCTGCAGCAGCAATTTCGGACAATTTAGAACTCCATATATCTCTCCCTTGGCACATTTTCAAAGACCTTTGCATTTCCCTCAAGGCATACAGACCAAAGCACCACAAAAGAAACGATTGTACCAGTATCCTTGTCTTCCTAGTAAAATGAATACTCTAACTCAGAAAATAAATGTTCTAAGTAAGTTAAATGAAAATTTTAGAATACGTTCTACATAGTAAGATGCAAACTCAGAAAATCCTTTTTCCTTGTTTCTTGAGTGTAACTAATAGTGGTTACAATTCTTATGGATACTTCATTTTTTTCAGAATATACAACGTTAACAATTAATTGTATAACCGGTTTCATCACCAAACAGCACTCTTTTGAAAGGTAGTAGGCATATTCTTCACTCATTCATCCCCCTTGCTCTTAAGGGTTTGCTTGGTGCGCAGGATAGCATTGAATTATTTTTAGATAATAGGATGAGATAAGATTGGATTGAATATAAGAGGATTAAAAATAAAGTAATGCAATGTTTGGTACAATACAAGATAATTATAAAATTAAAATAAAAATAAACTAAAAAGAATAATAAGAATTAAAAAAGAAGAAGAAAAACAAGAGTAAAAAAATAAAAAATAAAAAATAAATATTATTTTTGGTGGGATTAAGTAATCTCATCATTTTTTGGTGCAACACAAGATAATTATAAAATAAAAAGAAAAATAAGAGTTAGAAAATAAATAAATAAAAATTCAGTGGGATTGAGTAATCCCACCATTTTTTATGGAATTGAGTAATCCTATGAGAATAGGATATAAAAGTGGGCCCAAGATAAGTATTTATGTTATGTTCTTGTTACTAAACGTAAAATAAAATTAAAATTTAATCCAAGCTTATCCTATCCTATGTGCCAAACAACCCCTGAGGCAATGGAAAAAGTTGAACCTAGAACCTTTGAGTCTTAAATCCACCTCTTCACCAACTGCACCAACCACAAGTTGGCAACTCCTAGTTAGAATACTTCTCCAACCAACTAGCTTGGTTATAAGGGATACCGTGACTGCTTTTGTTCTGTGTAAGCATGTGAAAATTACAAAACCGATTTGAGAAAAGCCTACCCAGCTCAATATTATCTTCCTTCCCCAAAAGACAACCATCATTAGTTTTGCCAAAAGATAAAAAAAGTTACAAATTCTCTGCCAAGCAGCTCATACCAGCAGACAGAGGTCATCTTTTCAACCCCTAAAGTAACTTCTTCTCTTCAAGTTAGTTTTGTCAAATACAAATCATTTTGACAACAATTAGAATGAGACCTCCTAAGGACCACAAGCTAGTGTCAAACAATAAAGCATTAGATAAAGTGGCTCTCTCTACCCTGGTTCTTTTAAAAGATAATTTTTATTTCCCATTTCCTAGAATCTCTTTGGAGAATCCTCTGAACTCCAGGAATGAAACTCAAGGCCTGAAATCCTTTAGTTCAGAAGTCAAAAAGAATTCCCCCATGCTACTTCAAATAATGAATTCATCATGAAACACAGAGGTCTAAAGCATGTACTCACATAACCTGCAATATACAAGGGGAAGTGAAAACAACTATGGCTTAGAATAAAATGAGTTTCCACGCTGCGTCATTGCTAATATTAAAGCATGTACAATTTTTGCAGGACCCAAAATAGCTATGCATCCCTTAGATAATTTTCTCAACCTGTGATATTTTAGAAAGATTGTTCAACAAAATATAATTCTGAATTCAAATTCATCTAGAAAAAAAACCCTATAGCCGACCAAAATTTTAAAAAGGTCAGAGAAATGGTGTGGCACCATCAAATTATTGACAGAGCTCTTGCAATGAACAGCAGATGAATGAGCAAAGAACAGAAACACTTAAGCAAATAGCATTTAATTCCATCTTGAAATCAAAAGCCGCCTAGATTTCCAAAAAAAAAAAAGGAAAGAAGAAAAACTAAGAACAAGCTTTCTACCTGTCACAAAACCGGAGACTCAAGTCCATAAGGTATTTACAGTTCTCTCCAATAGCAATGATTCCCCTGTCCCCAATCTATGAATGCCACAGAAAAACAGGTAAAGTGAAGATACATAGAAACAAAGTTTCATAAATCTCTACAACATACACAAGTTCAACCAAAATTGAAAATTCATCTAGTAAAAAGACTTTTGTTTGAGAGTTGGCAAAGTTTTGCTATCACAACTGCAACATTTAAAGACAAAATTTTGCATAAAATCTGCATATCAGACTCAGTTTAATGAAACTCAATAATTACAAGACCTATATTGTTTTTTTTTTTCTTTTCTTTTCTAATGAAAAGCTGCAGGAGAAATTGGTGGAGGGTATTAAATTCAATTTTCATTACAATATACATGGTAATGTAACTTGTGATAGGGACTCGGTGAATTGGCTGAGGCTTATATTTTTCACATGGTCTAGAAGTTGGAGTGACTATAATTTCTCTGCTGGCTGTAGTCCATTCTTCCAGGATAAGGCGGCTGATGTGTTCTCACAACTTTCCTGTTAAATCTTCATTTTCAAATACCTGATTGAAGATTCAATTGCCCCATTCTGACTATAACAACTGATGGCCCAGAAGTCCTCAACATGTGAAGAAAATACGCATGTCAAAAGAAAGGACAAGATTATAACTGTTGTAGAGACATACTCAAACCTAAACACAAGGTTATCGATGCATTCAAGCAAAATTCTGGGTTGGCTAATCACTATTGGACGTCTCAATTGTGCTGCCCAACTCCAAAAGAAGTTTTCTAACTGTTGTCTCTCTCCTTCTTGGTGTTGTTTATGCAGGGCTGCTACTGAAGAGGTGCGCGATATATTATGGTCCTGTAGCATGCTGAAGGAAGTTTGATTGGTTTGGTAGGACGCCCTCCCGATGCTAACTATGGCCTCAGAAGATGATTTGCTTAGCGGCCCCCCCGTCCATCCCACCACAGCTGAAGAATTATTGGCCTCTGATTCATTTTGCTATTTGGTATTCTATCTCGAAAACTATGAATAGGTGTATCTTCAAAGATGAAAAGGTTGACGCACATCAAATTGCAAACCAATCAGTTTATCTTTTTTTTTTTTTGGGTTATGTCTTGTTATTTGGGAAAGGGATACTCCTTTGGGGACCGGATGCTCAACTGGGCCTCTATTTTATTCTCCTTGATGTAACAGTTCGTGGCTTTTTGGACTTCTCACCCACATTTTAAAATAATATAATACATCAATTCCTTTCAAAACAAAAAATAATAATACTATATTAATATTCTTTTAGAAGAAACTAACATACAAAATAAATATCTAAAAATTAAAAAAAGAATAGCAATAGGATATTCAGACTATACATTGTTGTAATGGTGGAAAGAAGGTCTAAAATGATAGGCCTCGATAAAGCAAGGCAAGGCCTAGGTGAGGTTCCCACGGATCACAAAATAATTATTTAGAAGTCCCTAAAGAATTATTTATTTCTTTGTTACTCCATCACTATATATATATACATACACACAATTTAAAATAAATAAGTGCATTATTTATTTTTATAATCTATTAATTTATAATCATAAATAAAAGATAGATAATAAATCAAGTTAAACTCGTCATAGCATTCCAAAAAGGAAATGAAAAAAAACACAAAACAAAATTAAAAAACAAAAAAAGAATTTCAAAAAAATAGAAAATATCAAATGAAATAAAATAATTACATATTAAAATTAACAAACAAAATTTATTGTTGCTTCAACAATGGTCGATGGTCATCAAATTGTACCATTGACAAAGAGAGAGTTGAGGGTAGAGAGAGACAGAGAGAGAAAGAGTCGTGTGCAAGAGATAGGATAGAAAAAACTTGTGTTGTCTAGAGAGAAAAAGCTCATTGCAGCGTCAATATATATATATGTAAAGAGAGAGAGAAAGAGAGATAGAAGAAGCTCGACGGAGAGAGGGGGTAATGCGGGTGCTGAGTTACAAACAAGAAAATTGCGGGAAACAGTTTCCAGAGAGATTTGCCATAGAAAGAGTTGTCAGCAAGGGAGTAGCGAGTGTTGAGTTGCAAATGAGAGTTGAAATAAAGAAGGGATGCATTGGGTTACTAAATTAAACATTTTTAAAAGCCCACAATAAATTTGCAAATGACCTCCTCTAGTGCCTAAATGAACGACTAGGCACTGAGGGGGTCTGAGCGACTAGGTGACACCTTAACAACACCAATACTTTTTGACGCCTTACAACACTAATATTGTATCATCCTCTATATGTTTTTCAACATAACTCCATTTAATGTTTTTCATATTAAAACTTTCATCACATATAGATATAACACGATATGGCATATTGTCAAGGTTGGTGCAAGATTCAACTAAGAACATTGAATTCCATGGGGATAACATGTGCCAGTGACCTCAAAAAGACAATGTAGATAATAAGATATTATAAGGAGCACCTCTTAGTGTCTGTCAAACATTCTCCAATGATTAAGTTAGTTAGATTTAAGTTAGGTCAGAAAATAGAATCACAAGCTATCACTAGAGTTGTGAATTGCCCACCCTATTGAGGAAAAATGTTGAGAATCTATAGGAGATGGGAACCTTGATCAAGGATGGTAAGAGTAGGAGCAAATTATGCCTCGAAAGGCACTTGGTGATATGCAAGAGGATGATCAAAGACATCCAACAAGATGTGTTTCCCATATGCCACAACACGACATTTAATGGTGCTTTGTCAATTATTCCCTTAATAAGCTCAATGTACCAATCTCATAAGGTTTGCGCATCCTAGGGACTAAGCATCAATCTGCATAGGAATTGCACAAGGCATAAGTGGACGGCAATGTCAAGCACTTTAACATAACAGTCGATTTGCCTAAACTTGCTATCTTTTGAAGAGGACTACTAGGTTGGTGTTGACTTAATATGCTTGTCACGTGCCGTTTATATACCACTTCCTCTGTGAAAGTGATAGGAAATCACTTCATTGCTACTCCTCCAACCAAGCATCAAGGTTCATGGTTTTTCATCAGACCTTTCAAACAAAGGCCCTCCAGGCTCTATTTAACATGTTGACTAGGTTCCCACTCGAAAGGGTCTTGATTTCTTCGTTCTATTCTTTCTCTATTGTCCCCTCACTTGCTCGATGTCCTTGAATTTTCAAGTGATTGCAAAATAAATTTCTGATTTCTTCCTTGAGGTCATGACACTAGTCAGTGTTATGAACACGGTCTTGACAGTGGCAGCTACAAGACTTCTTTTTGTCCCTTTAGTTTGAAGCTTCCTCCATGACCACATAGCCTTCGTTTTGGATTTCCATCAAGATTTGTCCACCATATGTATGGTGAGGTGCATAGGTGGTGTGCATGCCTTTGAGTACGAACTTGTTCCTTTTGTCGCTTCAATCAAAGTTGGCCTTCTTTCTATAGTGGTCCTCACCAATCCTCACAATTATCTACCTATCTATTCTTGCACTGAACAGATATCTCATTAGCCCTCTTTGCCTTGATTTGCAAGTTGGCATTAATATACTTCTTGGCACTTTCCATTAACTCTTTGAAAGTCCTAACTTTCTCCTTGCTAAATGAGTAGCAGAATTTTCTAGCTTACAAGCATGACTCACAAGCCATTAAGGTGGCATAATCATCATTGTCATCTTGTTGGATTGGTTCCCCGTTGAAGTAATTTAGGTAACCCTTCAAACTTTCTCCAAGCCTTTGCCTAACAAACTTATAACAAGGGTGCCCAAATCAGTAGATCCAACCTAGCTTGAGGGTTCAAAACCAATTGATGTTTGGACCTTTCAAGGTGATGTCTTTGCAAATCATCACCTCATCCAATCATTTCCATGATCTATGTTTCTCATTGTGATGCAGTGAGTCATCTTTTCTGCCACACATGCCTATCTCAATTGTTTTTTACATTCTTAGAATCAAAGTTCGCAAGTTGTCATCCACGAATAGGAAGGGACACTCTTTACACTTCTTAAATCTTTGTTGAAGTCCTCTTGCTAATTTTGTCGTGGTTGATCTACTCTATCTACACCAATCTCTTAGACACAAAATAAAGATGAGCACCCCTAGAGGTGCTAGCTTAGATGTCTTCTACTGGCATGATGTTGAGCCCTTGTTGACATGCAAGAAATAACGAGCAAGTCTCCAGTTGATAACTTCGTTTGACTAGCTGTCAAGTCCAACCTCTAAAGGGGGTAGGAATCATGGCGCCTACTTTCTCCTTCCTTTTCTACTAGATTGTCCTAGTAGTTTGGAGAGATAGCATTGCCTTTCGCATTTGTTCTTGATCTAGCACTACTTATGACATCTACTCAAGATTCTTCTCAAGGACTTGGGAAAGAGAAGTGTTGTTAAGGCAAAAACATGGAGGCTAGCCGTACCACCTAGCTTGATAGCGGATAATGCAAATAGAACTTATCGTCTTTGCAAATTGCTGATCAATGGAGATAGCTAACATAGATTCTTTCATCACAAAAACTGCCTTCCATGACCAATCTTTTACCTCAACCGAGAAGGCATCAATGTGGTTTAAGACTAGCTTTGTTAACATAATTTTTTTTAAGCCCTTCAAAAGAAGAAAGAATTACAAGCATCCCTCAGTTCTTTACTTCTGCTTAGATCCCTTGGGGTTATAACTTTGGGGGGCCTGCCCTCCTTACTCCCAGGAACATTAAGGAAGGTTGTAGAGACAAGCTCTTCTTGACTCATGGTGGTAGGGTTGTTCTTAGCTCAAACTAGTATCATAGAAATGTCAAATGTTGCATGATTTGACCAACATTGAGTGATATGAGCTAGATGAAATATGCTGAAGACCACACGATAACTTGATAGGAACCTAGAAAATATGTGTGTGTGTGTGTGTGTGTGTGTGTGTGTAGAGAACAAGCTATTATATGGAGCGCTAGTGTGATGTCAACTAAAGACCTTCCAATGCTTAAGTTAAAACTAAGATTCGTTGAAAAGTAGAATCACTGGCTATTGTTAGAGTTTGAACCGCTAATCTTGTTTTAAAAAAATTGTTGGAGTATTTCCTAAGCATGGATCCTCGGCAGGAGACAGTAGGAGTAGAAGTAGATCATGCCTAGGCATGCGCTAGCCCAAAAAGGCATGCATGTGGATTTCCTTGACAAGTATAGGTTGATCAAAGAGACTCCAAAAGATGTGTTTCTCTTGACACATGCCCTTAATGGGTGCCTTGCCATTTATTCGCTTTATGAGCTCAAGATTCCTAGCTCTTAAAGTTTCCTCATCCTGAGACTAATCATCATTTTTTGCAAAAATTGCACAAGGCATACATGGCCAGTATTGCCAAGCACTTTCACATAACTGTTGGTCTGCCTAGCCTTACCATCTGTTGAGGGCTGTCACGTAGCTGTTGACCTAATTGCTTGGTAGGCACCAAACACTGTAATTTGCATATTCATGCCATCTTGGCATTTTGGTTGCTGATAAGGATGCAAGTTAGTGCACCACTCAATATGGTGTAAAAGTCAACAAGGTTACAATTGAAAACACCCAAAAATATTTAGCCCATTGAATTCATGCCCTATGTAATTTACTTCTCATCATAAATGAGGATACACACACACCCACAAAAAGAAAACTTCTAACAGTTAACCACGTGCATGCATAGGAGAAAAAAAAAGAGAATGAAATATACCTCATAACATCGACGAATATGAAGTTTCCTCAAGTTCCTGCATCCTTGGGCTATGTTGTAAATGGCATCATCTCCTACACTTGAACAATCAACCAAGTGGAGTGCTTGCAAGAGTTTGCACCCTCTACTGACTTCAGAGAGAGCATTATTACCAATCCTATGGCAATACCACAATGATAATTCACAAAGAACCCTGCACCCATGTTCAGCAGTAGGTTACTCCATTGGTAAAAACATAGAAAGATAAATACTGTAATGAAGTTCCACGCATACAATAGCAAATTATACAAATTATACGATAAAATAATAGGTTAAAGAAAGAAAACAATGCCAAAGAAGTTGAAAGTAGATGTCTAAGTATGTCTTTCAACATAATTGGAACGGCAATCAAACCTTCAACACTTCAGATTTTCAAATCCTGCTTTTTAGATTCACCAGCTAAGAAAATGACAACTAACCAAAACCTACGATGTGTCCGTGAAGATCAAGTCAATGAAAAGATACTTGAAAAACCCGATGAACGACTTTCTCGGTTTCTCCACAAACACTTTATCCACAAAAACATATAGGAGTAATCATAATTAAGTAGCATGGCTGAATTCCTTCTTATGCACTACTTTGGGTGACAATCCATTACACTCTGCCAGGCTACCTCTAATGTTCATCCAAGTCCCTAATGTAAACAAAATTAGTGATTGAGAAACAAGTAAAGGAACTGATCCTGGAATCAAGAAAAGATCACATCTACAAATACAACTGAGAAAAAGTGGTTAATGCTGTCAGTTCAACCTGTTATCCAGGAATTTAGAGTCACTGTTTCAAACGGCCATGAAACCAATTATTGGCCAGCATTTGGATAATAATAATATGTGTTACTAACTATAAAGGTCCGCATAAGGCTTTATCGTGACAGATTTCAATGAACCCAAATATTTGTAATCAAGTTTATTATAGAGGATTTATTATAGAGGACAACAAGAATCAATTAGCACTTCTGAAACCAAAAATGCAGAGACAGTAATGGGCATTGCCCAAATTTCAGCTGTTTTTTTAAGTTACAAGTTTCACATGACGTTTTTGGAGGAGGAAGAGCATGGGTTGGGACAGTGTAAAGTATTTCTGAACCATTTGCACTTTATATTTGTACCCTTCAGATAAAAATGCAATATTGTGTCCTTAAAACCAAAGCTTGGGCGGGCATATAGAACAACAAAATAGGCTCAAAACAAGCACAATCTTGTCTATGATCCAAAAACTCAAATTCATTCTTAAATTTTGCAATAATGATTGGCTGACAAAGTTGATCATGGTTTGCCAACACACTGACAAACAGGCAAATGTTGGATTTTTTTTTTTTTTTTTGAAAGGAAACTAGATAATATTATATTAAATAAGAAAGAAAGGTTGTCAGATGAGATATCTAGGCAGCATTACATGGATTACAAAATTTTGTACTAACTGCCCATCCAATCCCGAAAACTATACCCCCAACATAATTTAGTTGTACAGATCCATGTACAAAAAAGAATGATGGACCTTTCCCATATATAAAATCTCTACAAGTATCATTGAACATTCTATTATTTTTTTTCCTCCCATACACTAAACCAAATAGCAAAAGTTATTCTCCTTCTATAGCCTACGATACTCCTTGGCTGATCATGTCCATCCACCCTTAAGTCTTCTCCTAGCAGCATAGGCGTGATGGTAGGACACTTCCGCTGCCACCATATCCATATCCCTATCAAAAATCTGCAACTACCAAACAAGTGTTGCGTCATCTCTTCGTTCCCCCTACACATACAACAAATTGTTGGTAGAAGCTAATGTGTAGGGTGGTACCTCCTTTGTATTACCTCAGCACTATTTAGCTTGTTTAGAAAGATGAACCAAGCTAAGATCTTGGCTTTTGTTGAGGCTTTGGCCTTCCATATTAGGTTTGCATATTAGAAATACAGTGCATTGTCTCTACTATCCAACTGCCTAGTAAATGATTTTACAGTGAAGACATGATCTTTATCCCCAATCCACACAAGTTTATCTTTTTTCTTTCATGGCTGAAACTGCAGCATGTTTATAAGTTCTATGACCTCCTTTACGTCGCTCTCCCCAATATTCCTATTTATATATAGGTCCCACGCCCAACTCTCCCGTTCCCCTTCGCTAGTACATCTCAGGAATGCTAAAATTGGCGCATGGTGTTTATCATAAAGTCTATATAGAGTGGGGAACATGTCCTTTAGACTATCTGTGCCACACCATTTGTCTTCCCAGAGATCAACATCTTCACGTCTGCCCATTGTCCATCTCAGCTGATCTCTAAAAAGAGGATAGAGAGTTGCAGTGGATTTCCATGGAGAATGGTTGTTGTATTTAATATTTACCCCTGCCTCCCTGCCTTTTGCAAGTTGCCCATATGTACTCTTTATGATGCGAGTCCACAACCTCCCTTGTTGAGTAGACATCCTCCGTAGCCATTTACCTTTCAGTGTCTTGTTCCTTGTCATTGTGTTTCCCACGCCCAAACTTCCTTTTTAAATATCTTTGCAAACTTGAGCTCATTTCACTAAATGTTGGCCCTTTTCCTTGAATAATGTCGTTGGACCAACAGGCCAAATCTGAATCAAGAAATTCCCAATCAATTATAACTACACCAATCAATTCTATCAAGTGGAAGTGTCCTGAGCACCCCCAATAAAGAACATGACTGACGCAATATAATTTTTGTAATAACCTACAATTTCCTCACCATGCTTCTTTAAAATATTTTGCTTGGAACAATATTGTCAAAGGACGCTACAACTAGGTTATGACTAGGCCAGCGCCTGGACAATTTGCCACCGAATTGCGTAGATCATTCTTAAGGCAAGGCAAATAATGGAGCTTTTTGAACATTTTGGAAGTTTCAAGTCACTGGATGTAAATGCATAAGGTGTAAAGTTATTTGTCTTCATATTGTTACCAAGTAATTGTATAGCTTCACCAGTTGGTCTTTTTTTTTTTTTTCTTTTTTGCTTTTTTTTTTCCCTTTTTTGACAAGAAAAAAGGGGAAACTGTATGAAGTGTGGAATCTGTACAACAAATAAAACTAGAAATGAGACTGGAATCAATGTTAAAAACTATCAAAGATAGAACTCCATCATCTAAATCGATAACCCATTGAAAATTCTTTTCCTAGCTTAGTAGTACTAACCCACAGGGAAGCTTACATAGAAATAACTTTTCCAAACATCCCCAACATCTTTTTCATAGTCATCATTCTCTTTTCCTAATCATCGAATAAACAAGAGCTATGTTCTTCACAGATAGAGCATTAAGTCCTTCCATGGAAAGATCTACTCGATATTTTGGTGCACTGTACACATCATCCTAACTTTCAACTTTTCCGTGATCGGCATTCTTGGTACAACCATATGGTGAGCAAAATTATGAGTTTTGGTCGCACTGTGAATATCATCCCAACTTTCAACTTTTCTTTGATCCACATTCTTGGTATAGATGAGCTAGGTTGAGCTTCACAACCAGATCTTAATGCCATGACTCATGATACAGATCCAAAGGCTTCAAAAGTTAAATGGCTTGAGTACCCACCTGAAAGATATAAATCAAGCAAGACTGGATCTATCAAGCAAAGATCAATGACGTAGCCCGTATATAGTGCATCAATTGGCACTGTAGAATCTGAGTACACAAACATCTTAACCTGAGACAAGTCCCTAGCAATCAAAGATCTTGTACACCACACCAAATGAGATATTGTAGGCAAAAGCATAAACTAACTACATTCACATCATAAGCAATAGCCATGATTATTATAGATTAACAAATAAGTTTTGCATAACCAACTCTAATGTCCTCTATCATTTGTAGACCACTTAACGAATTATGAAGAAGCTATCATTTGGGCAATACTTGCAGCTCATCGAACACGTAGTGGCCCGACAGCAAAGATCAGCTATCATTAATATCCCCCTTCGCAAGTAACCACATCCTACATGTGAAAGAAAGAAAGGAGAAAGACAAGAAAACTACTAACATGCAAATGAGGGAAAATAACAAAACTTAAACATAAACTATCTTAAAAACTAAAGCTTTAATACTGTGCAAGAATTTGTCTACATTCAAAGAATAGTAATTAGCAAACAGAGACGCAACAATGTATATCAAGCTAATATCAAGTGCACACACTTAATATTCATCTTGCCCGTGTCTAGCAATCAACATATGACATATTATCACAAAAAATGAAAAGATGTCAACTTGTAACGAATTCGTATACTCTAGAATCAATGAATAATATACAAGTGCCACATTGAGCTTGAGATTCAAAGACCAAACCAATTTGTGCATCTTGTTGATTGCATTACATCATCCCTACCACAAATAACTTATAATGCATCTCAAACACATTTTTTAACGAAGAACAAAACGCATACTTCCTGAACCTGGTCATTTCAACTTCAAGAACTCATTATTAGTCCCTGATTTCAAAACCAAATGAATAGTTCAAGTTCTTATAATTGAAAATTTCACATAAGAAACTTGCTAAGAGCCTAATACAAGATGCATTTTGCAAACTATTCGGTGATTACTACACCGAGTTCTTCCTAAGCTGTTCATGTCGATTTCTAAAACGACAACAAACTACTATTTAGCTATTTTCCAACTGTTTGAGTCCAAAGCCTTGAATAAGCTCACGCAAAAACTTTTTTTTTTTTGAAAAGAGACTATGTTCATGCAAAAACATATAAAGAACAAATCTTGAATGAGTATTTTCCATACCTTATACTTTGAAAACAGCATATATAAAACAAGTAGAATATAACCCAACGTGTCTACAATGTAACAATATAAGCAAAACAGAGATTGATGAACCAGAATCAGAGATTGTCGGTTCAAAGAATGATCACAACCCATGATCTACATGTGAATGAGATCCAATTCAACAAAGTCACTTGCCAACTGTGAAGACTTGAAATCATGACTTTTTAAGTTGTATTAACAACCAAAAGACAAGTATTTCATAAACAACATAAGCAACTCCAAGAAAAGTAAAAGGCAAGAATGCAACCAAGCCGTACCAGAGTGCAAGCAATAAAAAAAATGTCCACAAAATTCTTCAAAATAAATGACAGATTTAGCATAGTGAGAACCGCACGGGCAGGATCTTCCAATAGATTCAAGTCCAGCTGTCCCAATATTATGGCAGCCATTAACTTCCAGGTGTGTGAGCTCAGAGCAGCCAGCACCAATGGCTTCTAAACCTTCATCACTCAAAAAATAGCAATCACTAAGAGTAAGGTTCTTCAGCTTCTTGCACCCATTCCCTATAGCACACAAACTCCTGCAGACAGAAATACTAAGAAGTTTAAGCATACAAATGAAATTTAGCAGAACTGCAGTAGCAAGCAGAGAAATAGAAGTCTTAATGGTCACCATAGAGGATAATTGTGTCGTGAACTTGCAAGAACAATTACATAAACTGGAATTACACCAGCTTCACAAATAATAATTACATTTATTACCATCCATAAGTCCCTTGGAGCAGGGATAAAAGCAAATTTTCAAAACACCTCACCCATTTCAACATCACTCATCAACTTCACAAAAGAAGAAGATGAAACATCCAGTTTCTTAATTGCAGAGATTCACACATACTTATGACAAACAAGGTTAATGTATTACACACAGCCAAGGTTTTTTTTCTTTTTTTTTTTTGGTGGGGGGGGGGGGGGGGGGGGGGTGTTTTTTTTTTTTTTCAAAATGAAAAAAAAAAGGCGTTTTTTTTTTTTTTTTTTTTTTGTGCATATGTTGAGATTAAAAAAAAAAAA
>JAJIYU010000144.1:0-69342 GCA_030144865.1 Tinospora cordifolia | reverse complement strand
CTAAATGCATATTATACTAAATATGAGTAAATACACTACATTTTCTATTATATTAATGCACATTATACATAAAATACATATAATATAATTAATCTGCTATGCAACTAACAACGAGCCTGAAGCGGATCGAGGTGGCATCTCCTATATGTCACCGCTTGAGATTGACGAGCTACAAGGCGGATCGTAGGTATTCCCACCCTAAGCTGCCTACGACAGCTCGAAGTCTTTGAGAGACAGTATGAGTCTAGATAAGTACCCTCTCTTGGGTTGTAATATTGAGATATGATTAACTTTAGATGGTACCACCTGAGGCCTTTATGATTATGATTGGATTGGATCACAGGGAATACCGAGAGGCATCTCAAACCTCTTCCGGTTTTGACTTCGACCAAAAACTAACTGAATGTTTGCAACGCCTAATGTTTGAAAGTGTTTGTAATGTTTTGGATTGGGTCTGTATAATGCATGTGATGTGTAGGATCGATCCACTGAGATTTCGAGCTCACTCCCATTCTATTTTTCAGGTACACCTGGACGTAGAGTATGTTTACTTATGTCAGAAGACTCGCACTCTGATTGGACACCTCACGGGGAGGTCGTTCGGGATAGGTGACTTGGAAGTCCTATTTTATGTAGTTTTACTGGGTTGTTTAATGTATTTACATTGGTTTTTAACTCTGCCGTTTTGTCTTTAAATAATCCTACTTGTTTAACGATTTTGGGTTAACTAAATAGTTTTAAAAGTATTTTCGCTGCATTATTTATGACTTATTTGAAAGAATTATTATGATTTTCTATCTTGCACAAAATATCTTCTTAGAAATTGACTTGAGAACTAAAGCTTATGAATTTGATTTTGAAGAAAAGATTTTGACAGAACGAAACTTTTAAGTAGCATCTCGATTTTCATCGGGCGACGATCCACACGTGAACGGAAGTCCGGTCAAAAATTGGGGTGTTACAAGTACCATCACATAATCCCTTTAACTCTTCTATTATGAGTGTAAATATTATTTTATTATTTTTTTCAAGCATCAAATTATTCTAAGTTTCCACTTTCTACTTTCACCAATCAAGAATTTCATTTCATTCATTTTTCCATGTTAATTTAAACTAATGTTGGCTAAGAATTTATTTTTCTCTTGTTATCTACATATTTATATTTATATTTTTGTTTTGTTCTTTTAGTTCTTTGTATTTTATAATCTAATCTTTTTATAAAATAATGCCTTATTTTATATTAACTTGTGACGTGATGAGCTCGCAAAATTCTGGGGTGTTACAAATATATATATATATATATATATATATATATATATATATTTACATACATGCAATTATGTATATATATATATATAATGGATGAAGCGAATAAATGAATAGGTGTATATTTATTTATTTAAGGAATGATTGCTTGGTTGGGAATAGAAACCAAATAATTAAATATATAAAAATGTTGGATAAAGGTGATGAGTCATGTATTGGATAAATAAAAAAAAGTGGAAAAGATTTATTAATTAAAGGAGATTAGCTTGGTGAGGTGTAGGATAAGTTTTCATTCTATGAAAGATGAATTAAAGATTATTAGGGGATAATGCGCATGATGTGTCAAGATGAGATAACCACTATTGTCGACCCTTAATGCATTAACATAGCATGGGACCCATCCCAATCCCTTCACTATATAAAGCCATTATCTCATTTCATTTTCTTCATTCGCAATTCCACCACTTGCTCATCCAAGAAACCTAAAAGCGAAGAGAGAAATCAAGAGGCAAAAGGAGAGGAAAAGGAAAAAAGAAGAAAGAAGAAAGAAAAAGGACAAAAAAAAGAAAAGAAAAAGGAGAAAAAAAAAGAAAAGAAAAAGGAAGAAAAGAAAAGAAGAAAAGAGAAGTCGTGCACTTTTGAAAATTTGACATTTCGGATAAATCATTTTTACTTCTTTTCAATTCTGAATTATTATAAAAATTGTGAATTTTAGTTTAATACATAGTTTAAATAAATGCAATAGTTTATTGTGCGATCTAAAATTAGGGTATATTTTCTCTAGAAATGAAACTAAACCATATATATATATATATATATATATATATATATATATCATTGTGTTCAATTTATGAGTAGAATACAGATATGTATATTATTTGAACCCTCTTGGACCCTAAGAAATTATATGGCAGTTAGAAGTCGACACATAGGGGGTATAACCATTAGTACTGGAATTTTAGTTGGCAGTACTGAAATGTCTAGAATTAAACTTTGAACTCAATGACACTGAAATTAAAATTTTTGGAGGTCAATTGATATATTAAATTTGCATTTAGGCGATTTGAGGATTAATTAATAAATATTAAAAATGTATATAGGGTAAAAATAATGTTAAATAATAAGAAAAAAATGTTATATAATATTTTATAGCATGATGAAATGCTTAGTAGGGAATTGTGTAACATAGAAAATAATATTTATTTATTGAACCACCAAATTTATGAAAGTAGCTGGTTATTGTGTATTACAAATGGGACACCTGTTAACAATATATATTTATAGTATTTTGAGTCAATATTAAAGGCTTAATTGACCTTGTTAATCACGTTGACCTTGTCGATTTGACAAGTTGACGAGGTTAGGTCTTGTGACACCCCAACTCTCGGTCTCTATCTCTGTCTCTATTGTAACGATCCGTCATAGGGCCATGCACGCGCCTGTTCGTTCGACGGGAGACGCCGGGCATCTGGTCGTTTGCCGAGAGCAGGAAGCCATGTGGGTCATACCTCTTTCTCATTCAACCTCATGTTTCAAAACCTTTCTTCTATACAAGTTATGAAATCAAAATTAAAAGGCACAATGATCGTCAAAATTCTTGTTCCATTTTCTTTTTTAGCAAACATAAAATTCATAATAATGCATGCAGTGGACTTCTAACCACACATAGACCATGATGAAATCATATTTGACCAAGTGAAATACTTTGTAAAGGAATAAAACTTCAAACTCATTTTTAAGGCATCGAATGAAGATACAACATGGCCCAATAGACCTAAGTCTCAAAATTTTTAGATTACATGTGAAATACTTAGAAGATGAAAGAGGGCACATGCTCGTTCGAATTATTTACAACAAACAGGAATACAACAGTAAATCAAAAAGAAAGCTTCTATAACCTTCCAGTGAGGTTTCAACCCACACTAACGGCCCGTAAGCTGGCCCACTCCTATAGTGTTATTGATCACCTATAATAAAATAATGGGGTGAGCTCGAGCGCCCAATGGATCATTCCTATAAATCACTAGCATTATACAAACCTGAACACAAAACATGCAATCACTTTCATTACATTAGGCATTTCACACAATGATTTGTTTTGTCATCCTCTAAGACCGAAAGAGTCCATAACCCTCGAAATCCCCTGTGTGGTCCGAAAATGAATCTCGGGGTAACGCCCAAGGGTTGGTTACCTTCGGAACCAAATTTAAGGATGGAAGTCTCCAGTGACTCTCTGTCCGAAGACATAATCAGCTGTCGCAATTAGCTCTGGTAGGGACACCCATGATGACACCCTAAGGCTAGTCACTGTGCTGGTAGGTGGAGTTATTAAATCTTAACTTAATCTTCTTTGGTCACACATGTAATTCCAAGCCATATGTGATCATCAATGTAACATTCAAAGTAAAACAAAATTAATGTGTTCAGCCATTCATGGAGATCAGCTCATAGAAATCTCTATCTAAGCATGTTATAACGCAAGCAGCCATGCATCATGGATATGCACCAAGTCAATTCCAAACAAAGTCAATCAAACAAGTCCTAGCATGCTTCTAAACACATTCTAAGCAATCAAATCATCATGTTATGCATTCAAAATTTGGATAAGGCTAGGGAGTAAGAAATCACACCCACCTTGTACTCCTAAATCTTTCGCCTTGCTCCTCGCCGTGCACGCTTCAAATTATCAATCTATAGGGTTTTTAAACAATGAGAATATGTGATTCTGAGCCGTTTATGGCATAACTAAAACCCTAAGGTTTGTGTTTTTGGCGTGTGTGTTCCAAAATGTACCCAAAATCAAAATGAAGAAAGGAAACACCAGTACACATTGTATTACCTCGGTAATGCTTCGCATTGCCACGGTCACCGGAGTTGGCAACATGTGCTTAGCACCTCAATACTTGGTCATTAAGTTTAAAACACACATTAACTCAAGGAAAAATAGTTTGCATTTGAGGAAAGTGTTTTCTTAAAGCTAAGAAAAACAAGATCTCAAGAGGGTTTCGAGATTTACCTTAGCACAAGACTTTTTCCAAGGGTGCCTCAACCCGAATTCACCCTTGTTGATGTTGCTCTTGGCAGATCTGAGCTTGATAATGGTAGAGAAAGGCTCAAAGTAGCTCAAACCACCCTTAGAACTCAAAAGAAAACTTAGGAAACGAGATTAGAAAGTTTGGTGAGAGCTTTAGATAGAAATCAGTGACTTGCGGCGAAAAAAATCTCAGATCTAGGGTTTCTTGCACACTTTTCATTTATATAGAAATCGTTGTATTACCGCGGTTACTGTAGCTTTACTGCAGTCATTGTGCAATTATCGCGGTAGATAGACTGGTGCACATTGTTCATTTTTTGGGATTTCGCGTGATTACTACAGTCGCTAAAACACCGACTATGGTCAACAGAATGAGAATGAACTTCCCTGTTTCATTTTTGGGTTTCTCCTACAATTACCGCAGTCACTGTAAGACCGATTGCAGTCACCATAACAATGTATTTCTGTAACATCTCGAAAAAATTCACATGAAATTTGAATTTTTACTTAAAAACTTATACGGAATTGACGAATGAGAATTTTGGCGAGTCATAGTTGACCCAAATGAGGGATAAAAATTAATTTAGTGGATTTTTGGAAGAAAAAATATGACTATAATGCATAAAATGGGATACCATAGCCAAAAATACAAGGATATGTGCAATTTTTGATAAAAACAGGATTAGAAAGTCAATTGGGATCGAGATTTAGAAAAAAAATCCGAATGATGGACCATGTGTAGTATGGGATGCATAGGAATTCAGGGTTATGGAGGAATCCTGGACTCGGAGAATGATGAACCATGTGTGGTGAATGATCGGTAACTCTGGCAGAACGGATTTCTCTATGCTCGCTAGTATGGGATGGTTGAGTATAATGGGCTCAGGAACCTTAGTTATCAAGTAATTTGCGAAATTGTTTGGGTGCGGCTCTGTTTTGAGTGAAAGCCTAAGTGGAAGGGGTAGAGTGGTATGGGGCACTTGAACCTGAAAGCTTAGATGGAAGCTTGAAACCTTGATGTGCTAGCGTGAATGTATGATTGTGTGATATGCATGCTTTACTATTTATTTTCTTTGAGACCAAATCATGTACCTATGCATGAAAAGAACCCAGAAGAAAGACTTTAGGCCACTAAACAGATTGAGAACCTAGAAACTGAATCTAGAGTCATGATAGTACGAATGTTCGCTAAAACAAAGATTGACGTTAAAAAGATGGGTTGGGAAGAGTTCAAGGAGGTCTTCCACAAAAAGTTCTTTCCAGATACAACACTGTGGAAGTTGCAAGAGGACTTCATCAGGTTGAATCAGAAGGACTTGACTGTAGCTAAGTATGAGAGAAAGTTCACTGAATTGGATAAGTTCTCTTGGGAACTTATCTAAGAAAAAAGAATAAAAGTTAATTGGTTTGCTCAGGATCTCAAGATTGAGATTCAAAAAGTGATTATGACTCTAAGCTTAAAGACATATAGGGATCATAGGGCATGAACTCAATTTAGAACAGAGGTTGAGAAGAAAGGACAAGAGGCTTAGTAATGAAAGAGAAAACCCCATGGTCTAGAAAAAGACTAAAAGTTGTGGAAAGGCACCACAGACCTCGAAATAGGGGTAGAATAAGGACGAGTCAAAGGAAGAAGCTAAGAGGCTAGGATTATGTTACGTATGCAAGCAGAAGGGTCATTTGGCGAAAAATTACCCAACTACACCAGCTCAAGCTTCCTAGCAGCAACAATTGAATACTCAGGGGGGGAAGTCAGAATGAGCGATCTCAAGCCAAACAGAATCAGAATGTCAATCAAGGACAAAACTAGGGCCGTGGTTAAAACTAGGCTAGAATGTTCGCGGTTGAGACCCAGGAAGACCAGGCCCCTATAGTAAAAGGTATGTTCCTATGTTGCTGTGAGACTGTTGTTTGACTCAGGTGCTTCAAAATCTTTTATCTCTGAAAAACTAGGTGATAGGTTACAACTTGTGACAAAAACAATGCCTGTGACTTTGAATGTGTCCACACCAATAGGGACCATTGTGATTTCAAAAAGAATGTGTAATTGTGACCTAAGGTTTGGGGATAAACTCTTAACAGTTGACCTATGTACCTTACCATTCTATGGACATTATGTGATCATTGGGATGGATTGGTTAAACCAATACCATGCCCAGATAGATTGTCTTAAGAAATGAGTGACCATAACCCTACCTTCTGGAGAAACCTATAAAATCAATGGACATATGCAATAACTACTAAGGAGCCCAACCATAGCCACGTTGAACTACCTAAGGCAGATGGATGAGTTTGAGGAGTTCTCTAAAAAAGAGAGTATGGAACCGAAGAGGATACAAGACCTAGCAGTGGTTAGTGAGTATGAGGATGTGTTTTCAGATGACTTACCCGGATTACTGCCTGCCAGAGAGATAGAGTTCAAGATTGAACTTCACACTGGAACCAATCCTATAGCTATACCTCCTTAAAGAATGGCACCAACAGAACTAATTGAAATAAAAACTCAACTGGATGAGCTCAGGGCGAAAGGTTTCATTAGGCTGAGTGAATCACCCTGGGGAGCCACAGTACTATTTGTGAAAAAGAAGGATGGCTCCTTGCGACTGTGTATAGACTACCAAAAATTGAATCAAGCTATCGTAAAGAATAAATATCCTTTACCAAGGATTGACGACCTATTTGATCAATTACAAGGAGCCACTCAATTCTATAAAATTGATCTTAGGTCAGGATATTATCAGCTGAGGATTCGAGATTCTGACATCCACAAGACAACCTTTAGAACAAGATATGGGCATTTCAAGTTCACTGTGATGCCCTTTGGTTTGACCAATGCCCTGGCTGCCTTCATGGATTTGATGAACCGAGTGTTCAGACAGTACCTTGACCAGTTTGTAATGGTATGCGTGGAAGATATCATAATCTACTCTAAGTCAAAAGCTGAGCACCTAGAACACTTGAGGATCATACTAGAAACCCTCAGAAGAAACCATCTATATGCTAAATTCAGTAAGTGTGAGTTTTGGATGAAAACTGTCAAGTTTTTAGGCCATGTTGTGTCAGCAAAAATCATCTCTGTAGATCCGGAGAAAGTGGAAGCTGTTATGAATTGGAAGCAACCCAAGATAGTAATAGAAATCAGAAGTTTCTTGGGGTTGGGAGGCTACTACAGAAGGTTCATCAAGGACTTTTCCAAGTTGGCAGAACCTATGACTAAGTTGACCAGAAAAGGAGTTAAGTTATAGTGGGATGAGAAATGTGAACAATCATTCCAAGAACTAAAGACAAGATTGACTACGGCTCCTGTTCTAGTCAACCCAACTCCTAGTGTTACTTACATACTCTATATTGATGCTTCGCTGAGTGGGCTTGGAGCAGTGTTGATGCAGGAAAGACAAATAGTCGCTTATGCTTCGAGACAACTGAAGGTCCATGAGAGAAATTACCCTACTCACGACCTAGAGCTAGCGGCCATTGTGTTTGCCTTGAAGATTCGGAGACACTACCTTTATGATGAGAAATTTGGGCTATTTTTAGATTATAAGAGCTTGAAGTACATCTACACCTAGAAGGAGTGGAACCTCAGGCAACAGAGATGGATGGAGTTCTTGAAAGACTATGATTTTGAACTACACCACTATCCGAGGAAGGCCAATGTAGTGGCTGATGCTTTGAGTAAGAAGTTCAACAAACAGGAAGAAAAAAAAGTCCAGATGTACCAGTTGATTGAAGATTTTAGGTTGGGTGTAAACCTTAACGAGAAAGAAGCCTATCTTTACAATATGTCTTGTCGACCGGACCTATTACATCAGATCAGGGATGAACGGAAGCAAGAATCAAAGGAGTGACGCAAGGAAAGCATACTGACTTTAGGATAGATGTTGAAAATATCCTAAGGCTCGGGGAAAGGATATGCGTAGCTCAACAGGGACAGAACAAGCAAATCATACTTGATGAAGCTCATCAAACTAAGTATACAATGCACCCTAGTGGGGATAAGGTGTTCCAGAACCTCAGGAAAACCTACTAGTATAGAGGAATGAAAATGGACATAGCTAAATACGTCTCTAAGTACTTGACATGCCAACAAATGAAATCAGAACACCAGAAACCCTCTGGAATGTTACAACCAATCCCAATCCCTGAATGGAAGTGGGATAACATTTCCATGGACTTCGTCAATGGTTTACCCATAAACCAAAGAGGAGAAGATACTATTTGGGTGATAGTGGATCCTCTCAACAAAGTGGCTCACTTTTTGCCAATCAGATCCATAGAACAAGTCAACAAGTTGGGAGAAATCTATGTGAAAGAAATCTTCAGACTTCATGGTGTACCCAAGACTATCGTGTCTGACAGAGACTCACGCTTCACTTCACAGTTCTGGTAGAGTCTACAGAAGGAGATGGGTACTAAGCTTACCATGAGTACAACCTTTCACCCTCAAATGGATGGTTAGTCTGAGAGAGTTATCCAGATTTTTGAAGATATGTTGAGGGCTTGCGTTCTAAACTTCAAGGGAAATTGGAGCAAGTACTTACACTTGGCAGAGTTTGCTTATAAGAATAGTTATCAAGCAAGCATAAAAATGGCACCATTTGAAACTCTCTATGGAAGACCCTGCAGATCACCTACCTATTGGCCTGAACTTGAAGATCAAGTATTAACTGGGCTAGACATAGTGGAAGAAACGAGCAACCAAGTTAAGTTAATACAAAAGAGACTGACTATTGCACAGAGCCGTCAAAAGAGCTACGCAGACAAAAGAAGAAGACCATTAGAGTTCCAAGTTGAGGACAAAGTATTTCTGAGGATCAATCTTTTGAAGGGTATCAAAAGGTTTAGATTCAAAGGGAAGTTATCTCCAAGCTTTGTCAGACCCTTTGAAATGCTTAGAAGAATCGAGGAATGTGCTTATGAGTTAGACATACCAAACCGGATGACTTCAGCACATAACGTATTCCATGTATCAATGTTGAGGAAATACGAACCTGACCCCTCTCACATCATTTACTGGGAGGAATTGAATATTCAAGATGATGCTTCCTACACGGAAACAACGGTCAAAATCCTTGACCACAAGGTGCAGAATCTAAGAACAAAGGATATCTCATTAGTGAAGGCGCTGTGGAAACACCACGGGGTAGAAGAAGCCACATGGGAACTCGAAAGCGAGATGAAGACCAAGTACCCGCATCTGTTCATAAGGAATACCTAAATATGTACAAATTTCGAAGACGAAATTTTTTCTAAGAAGGGTAGGTTGTAACATCTCGAAAAAAATTCTTATGAAATTTGAATTTTTACTTAGAAAATTATACGGAATCGACGAATGAAAATTTTGGCAAGTCATAGTTGACCCAAATGAGGAATAAAAATCAATTTAGTGGATTTTTGGAAGAAAAAATATGATTACAATGCATAAAATGGGATATCATAGCCAAAAATATAAGCATATGTGCAATTTTTTATGAAAACTAGATTAGAAAGTCAATTGAGATCGAGATTTGGAAAAACATTTGAAAACAAAGCAAGAAATTTGGTTGAAAAATCAAAAATAAACTCAAAATACAGCGAACCATAGATCTGGAATCTGATCTCACAATCCGACGGCCAAGATCAGATCCTCACGTATGCACAAGCGCACCAAATCATCAAAATCCAATGGCCAGAGATCTAAGTACGTAACTCGAGGATCATCGTGCGGCCAGAAGCAAGTTCGTTGATTGCAAAATCATATACGCACACTATGATCGAAGATCATCTGATGGTCGAAATCGAAGCCGTGTTGAGAGATTGGGAACAATGCTGCACTCGAGGATCATCAGACAGTTTAGATTAAAGTCGCGTTAGATCACAAACAATGCTGCGCTCGAGGATCATCTAACGGTCCAAATCAAAGCCATTTTGATTAGATCGCGATCGTTGATGCGCTCAAGGAAATCCAACGGCTGAGATCGAGACTTTGAATTCTGTTGATTGATTTGAGATCAATCCAACGGCTCCGATCGAACTTGAACGCGTGTCTCTAGGAAAATACGAAAATTATCAAAAAAATATGAAAATTTAAAATACGAAAATTATCGAAAAAATAACCAAAAATATGAAAACAAATCTAAAAATTCTTAAAAATAGTTTATAAATTCTGAAAAATATTTCTAAAATCTGAAAAAATCTGAAATATCCTCATTTTGTTCCAAAAATTAGAAAGTACGAAATTAGGGAGAATTAGGGTGTTTTATTCAAAGAACAAAAAACTTTCTAATTTTCTCCATTGGAAAACCTATATAAACCTCCCTAGGCTCTCAATTTCATTGATTCCAAAAAAATAAGAGTTGAATTCTGCTCTTGTTTTCTCTAAGCCTTCTTCTTGGCACCTCCTTCCATCTTCCCTTCTTGTGTGTGTAAAAAGTTCTTCTCTCGAATTTGGAAAACTATGTTGGGCGATCTTCATTATCATTAGTATGCGAGGGGAATTGCTACCGAAATTCTAGAAGAAAGCGTCACAAGGTGGAAGTGATTTTTCTAACACCCTTTTGCTTATTCGAATTGCTAGCATGTTCATTGTTTGTTTGGTTTTTGAAATTAAAATAATTTTAGTTCTAGTATTCTAAAACATATTTCAGTTTCATATTCGATTCTTGTTTGAATTTATGCAGTCATAATGATCATGTCATGTTTAGATCATTCTTAGGTTTTATTTCAAGGAATGGCGTCTGATTATGGATGTTCCATGATTTGATTTTCATAATGTTTATATTCTGAATTTTATTGATCTTAATGTCATATTTTAAAGTTTAATTGATGATTCAAGAATTAATAAAAGAAGATGGTGAAAATAACCACGTACCATCATAGTAAACATGTGAGTTGTTATGGATGTTCTTTTCATATGATTAGTTCATATGGTTTTAAGACCAAAGTACTTGGTTGGTGGGTAAGTTCCCTTGAAGTCCAAAAGTCCAATGAAATTGGCTAAAAAGAGCTAAATTTCACTCTAAGGAGGTATTTTGTTAAGAACATCAAGGGCTTAAAAACCCTTTTGGTCTAAAATCTTAACTTTAAACAAAAATGTTGTTTGAAATGCCTAATGTATGCAACTGTTTCAATTATCAATGTGTTATTGGTTTGAATTTGAAAGATGGTCATTCGAAAAGGATCCACTAGGCTATGTGCTCACTTCTTCCTTTCTTATTTTTCAGGAACATGAACCCATGGAGTAGTTGAATATAGATAGTTTCTTAGAAATTTTCTTCAGTATTATATTTTTAGAATTTTTAGGGCATGTTACCCAAAGTTTTTATGCTTTTCTACTGAAAAGTATTTTGAAGTCTTCCGCTATGACAACTAATTTTTTTAAGAGTTTAGTACTCTCAATTTCTATTATGAATAAAATAGTTTGAATTTCTTTATCTCTTTTAATTTGCCTTGATTTTATTGAAAATTTTGTATTCTTGAATTTTATACAAAGGCACGAGATATTGAAAAGAAAAGAACAAGTGTGTGTCGCTTGTAATATAGCACCGGCCTGACCCGCTGTTTTGTTAAGTCCACTGTTAGGACAATGGTGGCAATGTACACTGCTTAAAAGATACGGGGGTTGGGGTGCTACAATTTCCCTTCATTTTCTAGGTTTGTTTGGAATTGTCGCGATCACTATTCCAACTACCACATCCACCAGAATGAAATCTTGGTGTTTAGCGTCTTTTCTTTGTCATTTCTCGTGCTTCCCGGGTTGGTATCACTTTTACATTCATTTTAAGCTTATTTGGACTTATAGTACATCGTTTTCGAGTATTTTTTTTGCTATTTTATTCTTTTATTAAATTTGTTATTCCACTTTAACCGTTCACTAACGATGTGGAGGTCTTATAGACTTTCAAGGTATTACAACCAACCCCCTTGAAAGAATTTCGTCCTCGAAATTCAAAAGAATGGGTAGTCTGTTCAATGTTGTCTCGTCACGTGTGTCTAGTGAAGAGGCTTAGGTACTTCGTACGCATTTCACTCTCTTATTCCCCAGGTTGCCTCTTCCAGACCATGGTATCTCCACAACACCTTGACCAAAGGGATATCCTTGGTCCTAACACTCTGCACCTTACAGTCTGGTGTTCTGACTACTGGTTCCTTATAAGTTGCATTTTCTTGAAGTACAATCTCCTCCCAATGTATAATGTGAGATGGGTCTAGCTTGTACTTCCACAACATCGATATATGGAATACATTATGAATTGAGGACATTTGGTTTGGTAAATGTAACACCCCAATTTTCAACCGAACATTCTGTTACATGTTACCTCGCGTGTGGATCGTCGTCCGTTTAAAATCGAGATGCTACTTAATTTTCTCTTCTATCAAAATCTTTTTCTTCAATTCAATTTCCAGATCAGATAATAATTTTTAGAAATTTTTAGAAAAATATCTCAAAATGCATTTTGTACAAAATAAAGATCCAAATAATCTCTCAATGTATTCACCGAATTTCTGCAATTAAATAAGACAACTTAAATCTGAGATTACAAAACATAGATCACGCAGCAGAACCACTTTAAAACTTCTATTGAAATAAAAAAATGTTAAACAAATAATGTTGTTTAATAGTCTAATGGACTAAATTTAAAACCAATTTAAATATAGGAAAATCATTTCAATAGAAATAAACAAAATACAACCTCCAAAGTCTCCTATCCCGGACGACCTCCCACGTGAGGAGTCCAATAGAAAATGCGAGTCGTCTGACGTAGACTGCTGCATACTACGTCCAGGTGTTCCTAAAAAATATAATTGGGAATGAGCTCGAAAGCCCAGTGGAACATTCTTATATATCACACGCATTATATGGATCAAAACTCAAAATATTATAAGCACTTCCAAACATTCATTTGGTTGTGGTCGAAGTCTAATACTGGAAGAGGGTTGAAATGCCTCTCGGTATTCCTCGTGATCTCGTCTAATCATACAAAATCTCAAATACTATCCAAAATTAGTATTTCATCAGTATCACAGTCTAAGAGAGTGTATTTACTGCAACTCGTACCATCTCCCAAAGACTTTGAGCTGTTGCAGGCAGCTCAAGGGTGGGAATACCTACGATCTTTCTTGTAGCTCGACGATTTCAAGCGGTGGCATATAGGAGGTAACACCTTGATCATCATCAAGCTCGTCGATCACACTGGTACGTGAATTCTTAAAAATCTTTCGTCTTATTTTAGTTTTACACACACAATCTAATCATACTAAACTATCACACACATAATCGAAAATAAATCAAATAATGCATATTATTAAAATAATACAGTCTATGATTACATAATGAAATCTAAGTACATGATTTCTTATTTATGCATGCAATTATTAACTAATCATTCATCACACTATCAACCAAGCACACCACTCAATCTCAATCAATTTCATGATAAAATTCTAATAAACTAAAACTATTCAAATAAATGCTTTGAATCTTAAATTCGTATAAAATGTATGAGCAAGGAAATCACGCCCACCTGATTCCGCCAATCTTCAGGGCAACTTTGCTTTCCATCGAGATACTCAGTATTCTTAATTATAAATCTAAAATTTAAAAAATCAATAAAACTCTTTTAAGTTCTTGACTCCTATTTAATTTAATCCAAACTTATTTCTAAGCTTAATTAATTTCCAAAATGTATAAAGTCTAAATATCTAAATATCAATATCAATTTCTTTTATTTAGATGACAATGAGGTTTCTAATTTTGAGAATAAAGATTATTTCAATTTACTTCTAAGCTTATCCAATTTTAGTTCAAAAACACTTCTAAGCTTATATTTTAGAGAATTAATACTTCTACTAACTTAAGCTTTTAATTTAAAAATAGAAAATTCTAATAATAATTTTTCAGGTTTCTATGATTTATAGACTTCTAAATAAATTCATTCAGATTATAACTAATAATTTAAAAACACTAGATTAGAATTGAGGTTCTACAAAACTAATTTACTTTTATTAAATAAATCTTATTTTGTTTAGAATAAACTTTTTTATTTCTAATATTAGAACCAAGTTACAAATTTCTATTTTAGCACATAAAAATTTCTAACTACTCCTTCTTTAAGATAATTTATTTATCTTCAAGTATTACAATTTAAATTATATATTTCATAAATTATATGCTCTAAAATAAAATTATTTTATCTGAAAGTTTTTTCTTAAATTATTTTTAACTTCTTATATTAAAAAACACTGTTATTGTGTTGGAAAACTATTTCTCCAATCCTAATTTAAAAGATTAATCAATTTTTATTTTTATTATTTTATTTTATTTTATTTTCTGTCTTCTTTTTTTTCCTCTTCATCTTCAAAATTCCAATCACAAACCAGAAATCATCCAACATAAAAACCCCTTTTTCATTCTTGCATCTCACCCAAAACAGAGCATGGCTTCTTCTCTGTTCTTCCTTCCTCTGTTCGCACAACAGCCCCCAAAACAGCGGCTGCCACTTTCATCTTCTTCTTTCTAGTTTCTTCATTTTTCGTTCTTGATGTTCTTCAAGGAATCAACCCAGAAATTCCTTCTTTCAGCTTCATTTCATCTTCATTTACAAGCCCTAAAACCCCAAAACCGGCAAGCATAAAAGAATCCCAGCTTCAAAATGAAATTCCAGCCACTCACTGTCAAACTAGCTTCTTCCACCTTCTGGAAATCTGTTCTTTCCTCTTTTCATCTTCTTTTTTCCATCTTGTTCAGCCGACGCCACCGAAAAGCCTAGATTTTTCTGGTTTGTGGAGTTTGCCAAAATTTCCAATATTTTCGATCTTCTTTTTTTTTTCTTAGCTGGTTTGGAAAGCAAATCTCCAATTTTTTTTATTTTTTTCAAATGGAATGATCTTTTTTTTTTCAATCAATCAATAAACTTTAACCTTCACACCTCAAATCTTGGATTTTTATTATTTATTTTTTTCAAACTCTGAAATTTTAAAAACTATTATTATTTCTCAATCAATCCGTATCATTATTTATTTTTTTTCAACAAACACTAAATTTTTAATTCACCAATATTTAATGTTATATCTAAACCAATATCGGATTTTATTTTATTTTTGGTTTTTTGTTTTTTGTTTATTTACTTATTCATATTTTTGTTCCCAAATTTGTCATCGACGTGCACGCAAGCATGGTAATACTTTCAATTATTATTTTATTTATTTATTTTTCAAACTATAGTTTATGCGTAGATTATTTTTTTTCACGAATCTCATATTTTTAATTTAAACATTATTTATTCAAAAATCTATATTTTATTTTATTATTATTATTTATTCATTTAAGCATTGTTATTTTAATTTAAAATTCTCATCATTTATTCATTTCATAATTTTTTTTGTAAAATTTTATTTCATGTTTACTCGCAACGTAGCGTGCTTATAAAATCTTAGGGTGTTGCAATCTACCCCCGTTAATTGAAATTTCATCCTCGAAATTTGAATCAAATTGACTACTGTTGTCAATCGATTCACATTTCCAATAGTTTATTACGCTTTTGTTGCACTACTCTGATTCTTCTTATAAGACACTTCCTTCTTCGGTTAGATCCTATCCATCAGATTCATCGTCTTGCAATGATAAAGGGCATTAGTTTATTGCTCCTTTGGAAACATTTCCTGAGAATTCAATTTAAGTTTCCTCAAGTCTTTTACATAACTAAGTAGTTCCATAATCTCACTTTTGCTTGACGTATTATGTCTTCACTTGTCATTAGTGATTTTGGAATAATTTACATCCTAATTACAATGGAAAGATTGTGAATATAGTCTTTCTTCTAAATTAATACTGAGAAGAACTATGATGCCATCTACCAGTTCACAACCTTTGACGTGGTTTAGTAAAAGAACTATGATATCCTAACCTAGGTGTTATAACTTCCTACCCACCTATACCCTTTCGCGTTTATCATGCTAGGGTGACTCTAGGTACAATGTCTCTAAGTTCTTGCTTGTCTCAGTTGTCTAAAGGTTTACGTTTCTAAGTTAACAACATTTTGTCTGTTTTGGGTATAATAGTTTGGGTTATAAAGCTCAAATACTCAATTACATATATAACAAACAATTCATCTAACAAGCAAGCAAACAATGTACGCTAACATAATGCAATTCTAAAGCTTCCATCTGTGCTTCCAGGTCCCTGTGCCCCATCCCACACTCACCCTTCCACACAACCTTCCACCCATAATTACATTACACCCAAACAATGGCGCAAGTGTCTTGACATCCATGATTGCAGTTGTCCCGCCATTTCTAACCGAGCTCTTAGCTAAAATTAACATGACAGTACACCCATAGACATGTTTTAAGGCTGACCCAAGACCCACCATATCGTACCGCCCCATCTCAGTACAATACAGTGCATACAAGTTCAGCCAAAGAAATCAATCACTCACCAAACATGGTCCGTCAATCTCCAAATCCAAGATTCCTCCGTGCCCCCAAATCCTTATGCTCCCCATCCTACATAGAGACCAGAGATACAGGCTCATCTTAAACTCGGGTCCTCATCAAACAAGTATGCGTTCAAACACATTATCAGTCTCTAACCTATGTACTAAAAGATTTTAATTTATTTATGATCCACTGTACTCCCGAGACAACACTCGGTCTTTACCTAGACTTAGGGTCTCATTATTTTATTTGGCTAGTATATCCTTTAGTATGATTTCCAAGTTTGACTATATAAACTTCTATATGACACCACCGCCTCGAGTCACACCTACCATTGCGAAATCAAGCATGTTGGCATCACCCTAGTCTTTTCCTACACTTCTAGCCACCTAATATTAATCTCTATCCAGTTTTATACAATTATTTCCTATGATACCATCAGCCCCAAGTCTTAGACCTTTCCTGAATAACGATCAACCCTTTAGGACCTTTAGTCAACATAAAGGTCAACCCTCGAGTACATACTTCCGAAGAAGAAGATCTAACCAGACCAGCCCCTCAAGGACCTTTATCTTGAAAGAAAATCAACTATCAAGGATAACTACCAATACTTGTGTCCCTAAACTCGAGTAAGATAACATCACTAACTCTTCTTTAGACTTCTACCCATTCTACCACTTTTCAAAATTATATTTAGAAAATTCATTTTTCGATGAAATTCATTTTCAGTGAAAATCAAATTCAGTGAGACCACTAATTTAGTGAAAATTAAATCCAATGAAAATTAGATCTGGTGAACTCAAGTCCAACCTAGTGTATCATAATATTAGACTCTGATACCATATTTGTAACACCTAATTTTCAATCGGACATTCTGTCACGTGTTTCCTCACGTGTAGATCGTCGCCCATTAAAAATCAAGATGCTACTTAATTTTCTCTTCTATCAAAATCTTTTTCTTCAATTCAATTTCTAGATCAAATAATAATTTTCAGAAAAATATCTCAAAGTGCACTTTGTACAAAATAAAGATCCAAAGAATATCTCAATGTATTCACTGGATTTTTGTAGTTAAATAAGATAACTTAAATAAGAGATTAAAAAACATAGATCACGCAGTGGAATCACTTTAAGACTTCTATTGAAATAAAAAATGTTAAACAAATAATAGTGTTTAATAGTCTAATGGACTAAATTTAAAACCAATTTAAATTCAGGAAAATCGTTTCAGTAGAAATAAACAAAATACGACCTTCAAAGTCTCCTATCCCGGATGACCTCCCACATGAGGAGTCCAATAGAAAATGCGAGTCGTCTGACGTAGACTGTTGTGCACTATGTCCAGGTGTTCCTAAAAAATATAATTGGGAGTGAGCTCGAAAGCCTAGTGGATCATTCCTATACATCACACGCACTATATGGATCAAAACTCAAAACATTACAAGTACTTCCAAACATTAGGTGTTTCAAACATTCATTTGGTTGTGGTCAAAGTTTGAGACACGAGAGGGTTGAGATGCCTCTCGATATTCCTCGTGATCTCATCTAATCGTAGAAAATCTCGAATATTATCTAAAATTAGCCATTTTATCAGTATCACAGTCTAAGAGAGTGTACTTACTGCAGCTCGTACCGTCTCCCAAAGACTTCGAGCTGTCGCAAGCAGCTCAAGGGTGGAAAAACCTACGATCCACCTTGTAGCTGGCGATCTCAAGTAGTGGCATATAAGAGATACCACCATGATCTGCTTCAGGCTCGTTGATTGCACCGCTACGTGAATTCTTAATAATCCTTCGTCTTATTTTAGTTTTACACACATAATCCAATCACACTAAACTATCACACACATTATCGAAAATAAATCAAATAATGCATACTATTAAAATAATAAAGTGCATGATTACATAATGAAATCTAAGTACATGATTTCCTATTTATGCATGCAATTATTAACTAATCATTCATCATACTATCAACCAAGCACACACCACTCAGTCTCAATCAATTTCATGATAAAATTCTAATAACCTAAAACTATTTAAATAAATGCTTTGAATCTTTAATCCGTATAATATGTATGAGCAAGGAAATCATATCCAGCTGATTCTGCCGATCTTAAGGGTAACTTTGCTTTCCATCGAGATACTCGATATTCTTGACTGTAAATCTAAAATTTAAAAAATCAATAAAACTCTTTTAAGTTCTTGACTCCAATTTAATTTAATCCAAACTTATTTCTAAGCTTAATTAATTTCCAAAATGATTATAAAGTCTAAATATCTAAATATCAATTTCAATTTCTTTTATTCAGATAACAATAAGGTTTCTAATTTTGAGAATAAAAGATTATTTCAAATTATTTTCTAGGTCCTCAATGTTTATCCAATTTTAGTTCAAAAACACTTCTAAGCTTATATTTTAGAGAATTAATACTTCTACTAACTTAAGCTTTTAATTTAAAAATAGAAAATTCTAATAATAATTTTCAGGTTTCTATGATTTATTGACTTCTAAATAATTTCATTTAGATTATAACTAATAATTTAAAAATGCTAGACTAGAATTTAGGTTCTACAAAACTAATTTACTTTATTAAATAAATCTTGTTTCCTTTAGAATAATTTTTTTTATATCTATTATTAGAACCAAGTTTCAAATTTCTATTTTAGCACATAAAAATTTCTAACTACTCCTTCTTTAAGATAATTTATTTATCTTCAAGTGTTACATTTTATATTATATATTTCATAAATTATATGTTCTAAAATAAAATTGTTTTATCTCAAAGCTTTTTCTTATTTTTTTCAACTTCTTATATTAAATAACATTGTTAATGTATTGGAAAACTATTTCTCTAATCCTAATTTAAAATATTAATCAATTTATTATTATTCTTATTATTATTATTATTATTATTATTGTTATTATTTGTCTTCTTTTTTCTCCTCTTCTTCTTCACAATTCCAATCACAAAATAGAGATCATCCAACATAAAAACCCCTTTTTTCATTCTTGCATCTCACCCAAAATCGAGCACAGCTTCTTCTCTGTTCTTCCTTCCTCTATTTGTACAACAACCCCCAAAATAGTGGCTGCCACTTTCATCTTCTTTTTTCTAGTTTCTTCATTTTTCGTTCTTGCTGTTCTTCACGGACTCAACCCAGAAATTCCTTCTTTCGGCTTCATTTCATGTTCGTTTACAAGCCTTAAAACCCCAAAATTGGCAAGCATAAAAGAATCCCAGCTTTAAAATGAAATTCAAGCCACTCACTATCAAACCAACTTCTTCCATCTTCCAGAAATCTATTTTTTCCTCTTTTCATCTTCTTTTTTCCATCTTGTTTAGCCGACACAACCAGAAAGCCCAGATTTTTCTGGTTCATGCAGCTTGCCAAATTTTCTAGATTTTTCGATCTTCTTTTTTTTTTTCTTAGCTGGTTTGGAAAGCAAATCTCCATTTTTTTTTTCAAATCGAATAATCTTTTTTTTTTTTTTCAATCAATCAATAAATTTTAACCTTCATACCTCAATTAAATCTTGGATTTTTATTTATTTATTTATTTTCAAACTCTAAAATTTTAAAAACTATTATTATTTCTCAATCAATCCATGTTATAATTTATTTTTTTTCAACAAACACTAAATTTTTAATCCACCAATATTTAATGTTATTTCTCAACCAATAGCGGATTTTAATTTATTTCATTTATTTTTTATTTTTTATTTTTTTTATTTACTTATTCATACTTTTGTTCCCAAATTTGTCGTCGACGTGCACCAAGCATTGTAATACTTCCAATTATTATTATTTTTTTCAAACTATAGTTTATGCGTAGATTAAAATAAGATTTTAACTTATTTATTATTATTATTATTATTATTATTATTATATATATATATATATATATATATATATTCACGAATCTCATATTTTTAATTTAAAAATTATTAATTCAAAAATCTATATTTTATTTTATTATTATTATTTATTCATTTTTTGAAGCATTATTATTATATTTTAAAATTCTCATGATTTATTCATTTATTCATTTTTTTTGTAAAACTTTATTTCATGTTTACTCGCGATGTAGCACGCTCATAAAATTTTGGGGTGTTATAGTAAGTCCAGCTCACAAGTGCATTCACCAACCCGTTTAAGTATCTTGAATGGACCGATGAATCTCAGTGCTAGCTTCCCCTTGACTCCAAACCATTTGATTCCCTTTTGTGGGTTGATCTTCAGGAAAACTTTGTCACCTGGCTGGAATTCCAAAGGTTGTCATCTTATTTTGTCTGTGTAGCTCTTTTGCCTACTTTGAGCTACAACTAGTCTCTTCTGAATCTTCTTTACCTGAGCATTCATTTCCTCTACCAACTTTGGTCCCGTGAGGACCTAATCCTTAAAGTTTGCCCAGCAAGACGGTGATCTACAAGGTCTGCCATAGAGTGCTTCATATAGAGCCATTCATATGCTCGCCTGATAATTGTTATTATAAGCAAACTCTACCAAATGTAGGTACTTGCTCCAATTTCTCTTAAAATCAAGTACGCACACTCTCAACATGTCTTCCAATATCTGGATGATCCTCTCGGACTGCCCATCTATCTAAAGGTGAAATGTCGTGCTCATAGTGAGTCTGCTTCCCAGCTCTTTTTGGAGGCTTTGCCAAAATTGGGACGTGAATTTAGAATCTCTATCTGACATAATAGTCTTAGGAACATCATGCATTCTCACAATCTCTCCGACGTATAATTCATGAAGGTTCCTAATTGAATCTGTAGATCGAATGGGGAGAAAATGCCCTACCTTTGTCAGACAATCCACAATTACCCATATAGTGTCTTCGCCTTTCTGATTTCTAGGTAGGTAGCTAACAAAGTCCATTGCAATATTGTCCTACTTCCGTTCTGGAATTGGAACCGGTTGGAATAGCCCTGACAATTTTTTGTGTTTGGCCTTTACTTGTTGGCATGTTAAACACCTAGAGACATACTTGGCTATGTCCTTCGTCATACCTTTCCACCAATAAGTCTTCTTGAGGTTTTGGTACATTTTATCACCTCCTCGATGCATTGTGTACTTAGTCTGATGAGCTTCATCCAGGAATGTTCTCCTACTTTACCTGCTACTCGGCACACAGACTCTATCTCCAAGTCTCAGTATACCCTCTGCATCAAATTTGAAGTCTGTATGCTTGCCTTGGTTACCACCCTCTATCACATTAGCAATCCACTTATCACTTTGTTGCTCATCCCTGATTTGGTGTAGGAGATCTGGTTGACAATTCATAGCGTACAAATACACTATTTCCTCATCTAAAACCATCCCCAAGTTATACTCACTGATTAGCTGATACATTTGCCATTTTTCCTCATCCTTCTTGCTAATTTTCTACTAAGTGCATCAGCCACCACACTAGCCTTGCCCGGATGGTAGTGTAACTAAAAATCATAGTCTTTCAAGAATTCTATCCATCTCTGCTATTGAAGATTTATTTCCTTCTGTGTACAAATGTACTTCAGACTCTTGTGATCAGAGAATAGATCAAAACTCTCCCCATAGAGGTAATGTCTCCAGATCTTCAATGAAAAGACAATTGCTGCCAAATCCAGGTCATGGGTAGGGTAGTTTTGTTCATGGATCTTCAATTGCCTAGAAGCATAAGCCACTACCTTCCCTTCTTGCATCAACACCGCACCTAACCCATTTAGCGAAGCATCGGTGTATAGGGTGTACTTCACACCATGGGTAGGCATGACTAGAATGAGTGTTGAAGTTAACTTCTTCTTCAATTCTTGGAATGCCTATCGATACTTATCATTCTGGAGGAACTTCTCTCCCTTTCTAGTTAATTTTGTCATTGGCGCAGCCAATTTCGAAAAGTCTTGGATGAACCTACGGTAGTATCCAGCTAAACCTAGGAAGCTTCTGATTTCTGTGACAGTCGTAGGTCGCTTCCAGTTTGATACCGCCTCTACTTTATCAGGATCTACTGATATCACTTCAGCCGAGACAACGTGGCCAAGGAACTTGAGCTTTTTCATCCAAAACTCACACTTGCTAAACTTGGCATATAGATCATTTCTCCTCAACGTTTCCAAGACAATGTGCAAGTGCTCATTATGTTCAGCTTCTAATTTGGAGTAAATAAGAATGTCGTCCACGAATACTACAATAAACTGGTCTAAGTACTGTCTGAAGACTCTATTAATTAGATCCATAAATGCAGCTAGTGCGTTGGTGAAACCAAACGACATGGCCGTGAACTCGAAATGTCCGTATAGAGTTCTAAAAAATGTTTTATAGATGTCGGACTCTCTAATCCTCAATTGATGATACCTTGATCTAAGATCAATCTTGGAGAAGTGAGCAGCTCCCCTCAATTATCAAATAGATCTTCTATTCGGGGCAACGGGTACTTGTTCTTGATTGTCATTTGGTTCAGCCTCCTGTAGTCCACACATAATCTCATGGATCCGTCCTTCTTTTTCACGAACAGTACTGAGGCTCCCCATGGTGACTTGCTAGGTCTAATGAATCTTTTCTTACAGAACTCGTCCAGTTGTATCTTTAGTTCAATTAGTTCTATCGGTGTCGTTCTGTAAGGTAGAATGGCTATGGGGTCAGTGCCTGGATACAATTCAATCTTGAACTCCAATTGTCTATGTGGTAGGAGTCTCGGTAGATCATCAAGGAACACATCTGCATATTTCCTCACTATAGGTATATCATGTATTTACTTAGACTTTTCGATATCCTCTTCTAATAATTGCTTGAAGTCTTCTTTCTATTTTATAGAATATAGCATGGCTAGCATATGACTCCTTGGCAATCTCTGCATGTCCCCATCTATCTTCAATACCTCACCAGATGGTGGCCTTAGCGTCACTCTTCGTTTCTGACAATCGATCTGTGCTTGATATTGGGTCAGCCAGTCCATACCCAATATCGCGTCATATCCATGAAAATGGAATGCACAGAGATCAGCTAAAATCAGCTTGTCTCCAAACCTAAGGTCACATCTACAACCTCTCCTCGAACTCACGGTAGTCCCGATAGGTGTGGTTACGTCTAACATCACTGACAACGGGCTTATTACCAGTTGTAATCTATCCATCAGGTTCTTAGAAATAAATGATCTAGTGGCACCTAAATCAAACAAAACTGGTACTACGACGCCAAACAAAAGAAATGTACCTTCCACTGCTGGGGTGGAATCGGTATGAGCATCTGTAGCATACAGTCGGGCCTGATTTCTCTGTTGCATCTGGGGTTGTGGCTGCTGCCTCTGTTGTTGGTGACCAATCTGCCCATGAGTCTGTTGTGGCTGCTGAGGTGCTGGAGTCAATGCTCTAGTAGGAAAATTCCTAGCTAAATGCCCTCTCTAGTTGCACCCAAAACAAAACCCATGTTTCTAAGCCCTCTCTCCCTCTCTGATCGTCAATCTCATGACCTGGTCAAGGCTGCTGAGTCTGCTGTTTATCGTAAGTCTGAGTCTAGGCCTAAGGTTGGGGTGTTCTGTGTGAAGGTCTCGCGGTCTTCTCTAACTTCGTCCTCTTCTTACTCCTCATTACCTGCTCAAACTTCTGGTTTCTCTCCATGAGTTGCGCCCTCTCTACAACATCCATCAAGGTTGTCAACATAAACAATGCCACAATCTTTCTTATCTCCACCTTCAAGCCCTCAACAAAACGATCTGCTTTGGACTGCTCATCTATGACCAAGGTAGAAAAAAATCTAATTAACTCTATAAATATTTGCTCGTACTCTGTGACTGTGATGGCCCTATGCTTCAGGTTGATGAATTCTAACTGCAGCTACCTCTTCCTTGCCTTGGAGAAAAACTTATTATAAAACCTTATCTTGAATTCCTCCCAAGTTATGATTGTCTGATTAATGGTGGGGTCGCTCACACTCCTCTCCCACCAATAGTAGGCTGGCCCTACCAACTGATGCACTGCTAGTGCCACTCTCTTGGGCCCAGATGCCCCCATAGCGTCCAGGTGCTTATTTATCTTCATGAACCACCTGTCGGCTATCGCGTAATCACCAATCCCCTCATAAACACTGGGACGTAGCTTTTGGAACTCCACTAATAGGCCCGTCTGCTCCTTATCAAACCCAACGAATCTATTCTGCGGTACTATCTCCGTGGAAGTGGACCCCTGATGGACCTGAGGCTGAGCCTGTGCCGATGGCTCTATTGATAACTGTGGCTGTATCGGTATTGATAGCTGTGGTGATGCTGATGGCTACTGGGTCCTCATAGCCTGCCCCACTACCCTCTGCATCATCTCAGTGATGGCCTCTGGTGTTAGTGTAACCACTACTAGTGCTGGTGTCATAGGAGTGCCCTCATCACTATGTCCCATCTCGGCTCCATCCCTGCCTCTGGCCACACCTCTCTTGGGTCTACCTTGACCTCTCGGCATTATTTACAAGTCAAGGATTTATTTTAGTATGCAATAATTTAATTTATTGAAGCATAACATTTTCAGTATTCATCAATACCCTTCACGTCCTCGTGCTATTATGACTCTAAATTCGAGTCTCTAAGTTTTCGATATGTTTCAGTGGCCTAGGGGTTTATGCTTCTAAGTCAACAAAAATACGTTTGTTTTTGGGTACAGGATTTAGTGTATCAATACTCAAAATAATCATACTACATATATAACATACAAACACATAACAACCAATCAAACAATGCACATTGGCGTAATGGAACCCAACAATTCCATTACGGCTAATATAGTTTCGACAAATCCTGGTCTCTAAGGATGATGCAAGATCCACCGTATGTGACTGTCCCATACCATTAGAATATAGTGCATGCAAGTTCTTCCAAAGAGTCATTTCATTGCCTATTACAATTTTGCAAGTGTCTCGCTCCTTAAGGCTGATGTAAGACCAACCATACGTGACCGTCCCATACCAGTAGAATCTAGTGCGTGCCCAAGAATCAATCACTCACCATACATGGTTCGTCGATCTCTGAGTCTAGGATTCCCCCATACCCCCAAATCCCTATGTGTCCCCTACCACATAGAAATCAAGGATACAAGATCATCCCGATCTTGTGTCCTAACAAATCAAGTGTTCAGTTCACACATTTTTTGTCTCTAACTTATATCCTAAAAGCTTTTATTTACTCTTATGATCTACTGTGCCTCCCTGGCGACAACCAGTCTCTAACTAGACTAAAGATCTTAATACTTGGCTAGCTTATTCATCTATTGAATCACCAAGTTCAAACTCTATCTGATTTCTATGTGATGCCTCGCTCCCAAGTTTTGGACGTTTCCTGAATAGAGCTTAACCTGCAAGGCCACTATCAAAGTAGAGCTCAACCTACAGGGGCCACTACAGCACTTTCACCCCACTGTGACTAATAACCCGAGCATGCTGATATCACTTAAATCTTTTCTAGACTTCTGTCTGCCTAGTAGATGGATTCTACTCATTTTACAATCTTTTTGAAAGTTAAATCCCGTAGAAATTCTTTTCCAGCAAAAATAAAATCCGGTGAAATTTTTCATTTTTGTGAAAAGTTTTGTTCTGATAAAATCAAATTCCTTCTGTGTAAATTTCAACCTAGTAATTCTAGTAACTAGGCTCTGATACTAGCTTTGTGACGCCCCGGCTCCCAGTCTCTATCTCTGTCTCTATTACTACGATCCGTCGTGGGGCGGCGCTCAGAGAAGGTGCGCACCCTTTCGTTCGGCGAGAGATGCCGGGCATCTGGTCGTTCGCTAAGAGTTGGAAGCCATGTGGTTCATACCTCTTTCTCATTCCTCCTCATGTTTCAAAACCTTTCTTCTATACAAGTTATGAAGTCAAAATTAAAATGCATAATGATCGTCAAAATACTTATTCCATTTTCTTTTTCAACAAACATGAAATTCATAATAATGCATGCAGTGGAATTCTAACCACACATAGACCATGATGAAATCATATTTGACCAAGTGAAATACCTTGCAACAGAATAAAACTTCAAACTCATTTTTAAAGCATCAAATGAAGATACAACAAGGCCCAATAGGCCTGAGTCTCAAAATGTTTAGTTTATATGTGAAACAGTTAGAAGATGAAAGATGGCACATGCCCCATTTGAATTATTTACAACAAAAAGGAATACAACAGTAAATCAAAAAGAAAGCTACTACATCCTCACAGCGAGATCTCAACCCAAACTGATGGCTCGTAAGCTAGCCCACTCCTACAGTGTCAATGATCACCTATAATGAAATAATGGGGTGAGCTCCAAAGCCCAGTGGATCATCCCTACACATCGCTAGCATTATACAAACCTGAACACAAAACATGCAATCACTTTCATTACATTAGGCGTTTCACACAATGATTTGTTTTTCTGTCATCTACGACTGAAAGAGTCCATAACCCTCGGAATCCCCTGTGTGGTCTGGAAGCGAATCCGGGGGTAACGCCCAAGGGCCTGTTACCTTTGAGACCACAATCTAAGGATAGAAGTCTGCAGTGACTCTCCGTCCGAAGACACAATCAGTAGTCGAAGTCAGCTCTGGTAGGGGCACCCACGATGACACCCTAAGGCTGGTCACCGTGCCAGTACATGGAGTTATTAAATCTTAACTTAATCTTCTTTGGTCACACATGTTATCCCAATTCATACGCAATCATCAATGTAACATTCAAAGTAAAACAAAATTGATGTGTTCAGCCATTCATGGAGATCAACTCATAGAAATCTCTATCTAAGCATGTTATAACGCAAGCAACCATGCATCATGGATGTACACCAAGTCAATTTCAAATAAGGTTAATCAAACAAGTCCTAGCATGCTTCTAAACACAATCTAAGCAATCCAATCATCATGTTATGCATTCAAAATTTGGATGAGGCTAAGGAGTAAGAAAATCACACCCACCTTGTACTCCTCAATCTTGTGCCTTGCTCCTTGTCATGCACACCTCAACTTATCAATCTATAGGGTTTCTAAACAATGATAATATGTGATTCTAAGGAGTTCATGGCATAACCAAAACCCTAAAGTTTGTGTTCTTGGCGCGTGCGGTCCAAAATGTACCCAAAATCAGAACGAGGACAAGGGAACACCGGTACACATCGCATTACCACAGCAATCCATCACATTGCCGCGATCGCCAGAGTAGGCGACATGTGCTTTACACCTCATTACTTAGTCATTAAGTTTAAAACACACATTGACTCAAGAAAAACAATTTGCATTTGAGGGAAGTGTTTTTTTTTTTAAAAAAAGCTAGGAAAAACAAGATCTCAAGAGGGTTTCGAGACTTACCTTAGCACAAGACTTTTTTCAAGTGTGCCTCAACCCGAATCCACCCTTGTTGATGTAGCTCTTGGCAAATCTGAGCTTGATAATGGTAGATAATGGCTTGAATGAGTTCAAACCACCCTTAGAACTTAAAAGAAAAATTAAGAAATGAGATTAGAAAGTTTGGTGAAAGCTTTAGAGAGAAATTAGTGACTTGCAGAGGAAAAAATCTCAGATCTTGGGTTTCCTGCACATTTTTTGTTTATATAGAAATCTTCATATTACTACGGTCACTGTAGCTTTATCGCAATCACTGTGCAATTACCGAGGTGGACTGACTGGTGCACGTTGTTCGTTTTTGGGTTTTCGCGTGATTACCATTGTCGCTAAAACACCAACCGCAATCACCAGAATGAACTTCCTTGTTTCGTTTCTAAGTTTCTCTGCAATTACTACTGTCACTATAAGACTGACCAGGGTCACCAGAACAATGTATTTCCCTTTGTTTTCTAGGTTTGTCCGGAATTATCGTGGTCACTATTCCAATTACCATAGTCACCAGAATGAAATCTTGGTGTTTAGCTTTTTTTCTTCGCCATTTCTCATGCTTCCCATATTGGTATCACTTTTACATTTATTTTAAGCTTATTTAGACTTATAGTACATGGTTTTCGAGTATTTTTTTGCTATTTTATTCTTTTATTAAATTTGTTATTCCACTTTAGCCGTTTACTAATGACGTGGAGGTCTTATAGACTTTTTGGGTACTATAGTTTTAGATAGAGTTGACTACAATTGATCAAGTCAATCTTTTGATTGACAAGGACCATGAAGTTAGATTCGAGCCAAGTTTTATGTAGATATTAAGAAACGAAGTTGATCACGTAGGATCAATCATCAGTCGAACGTGACCGGTCACTAGAGGAGCACTGGGAGCTAAACATCCTTGTGATTAGTGTTTTCTAATTTATCACTTAACTTGTTATTCTATTACAAATGAAATGTTCTTACATATTTAAATGTATTTGCAATCTTTAAATGTGATTTAAATTAAAATGTGCACCGAATATCATGGTCCGGGTGTGGGTTAGGGTATTAGATGTGGTAGACCATTGAGGACGAGTGGTTGTTGTACCCGGGGGCAAGGTCGGGCTAGGTCTATAAATTGGGCGCCCCTAGAGCAGTGAGGATGAGTGGTTGTCATATTGGGGGGTACGATCAGCCTAGGTCTATAAATTGGCTTCATGTGATATGATATGAATATATGCCTAATCGTCGGGTTTTTCCAGCTCAAGTGGATTTATGTGTTTTCGACATTAAAAAATGGTTTCAAAATGGGAGGTGCATGACTGCATTGTGGATTTAGCATTCATTAACTATTGCATTCATTCATATTTTATTATTGTGTATACATACAAGACATTGTTTTTATAGAATTTTTGTTCTAAATTATAGATTAGTCTACATTACTCACTGAGCCGCTGTGGACAAAATTAGTTCACTGCTCTAACATTTCAGGTTCTTCTTCTGCTAAGGACAAAGGGAAGAAGGTGGTCATTGCATGAAGTACACCTTATTTATTTTGGTAGGTTTCCTCACATGGTTTACTATTTTGAGAGTTAGTGTAATGCATAGGAAGTGAGAAAAAACATTGTAGATATTTTGACTTAAACATTCTGCTACTACTACATTTAGGACATTGTATATATATATAGTTAACTTTTGTCTAAAAAAATTCTACTATAATTATTTGTTCTAGTTTCTTTTGCATTTATTATGATTGCTTTGATAGTGTTATGTATGGTGTTGTGAAGAGGATTAATAGTGTGTTGGGCAAGCTTAGTTTGGGAATGGGTTTGTCAGAACACTATGATAGTCGGTTTGTCCTTTTCCCAAGGGAAGGGATCCTAACAACGCGTTTCAAATTAAGAATAAATATATTTAAAATTGACCAGCACTTTAAAGGATGAGTAGATTGAGTTTTATTACCTATCCAAGGAATTGCACCTCTAGAAACCCTTCATATAGGTGAAATTCCTCTGGATTTGTCAAAAATTGCAAATAAACAGTTAAAACTTTCAGAATTTAGTTCTAAATTGATAAACTCTAAGTTTAAAAGGAAGATTCGAGCTTATTTGGTTCATGATCACTTTATGCATCAATAACTCTCAAATCCTTAGTTTTTGATACTAAATCTGTATAATTTTCTAAATTAATACGCAAATCTTGAATTAAAATGATTGAGAGGTTCAGATTCCTACCTTAAACCTTTAGATCTTCCTTGGATCAGCTCTAGATCGTCTCTTCGAAGCTTTGGGATGATTTGGGGAAATCTGTGAGTGAAATGGCAAAATTAGGGCTTGAAAATTTTAAATTTCGCGTAACAACTGCGGTTGCCCCTTTAGTGAAACGATCACCCTTGTGACCTATTTTTTTTTTTGTGATTTTCCTCTGATGACTGCGATCATTGACCTTGGTCACCAATAACCACGGTCACTGACCTCGGTTGCCAGTGCAACATTTTTTTTCAATGTTTTCTCGAGTTTTTTCCAACTATCCGACATTCCAATTTATTTTATTTTCATAAAATACCATATAGTAAACATTTAAAACATGTTTTCAAGCATTTTTACATTTATTTCATAATTTTTAAAAATTCATTTTCAGTGTGTATGCATTTAAAAATTTTGGGGTATTACAATCTACCCCCCTTAAAAAAAGTTTCATCCTTAAAATTTAAATGAAAAGTACTTGGATAATGCGTCTGATCAATTGTGCCTGGTGAAGAGATCTAGGTGTTTTCTCTTCATCTCACTTTCTAGCTCCCAGGTCGCATCCTCTAGGTTATGATGCTTCCATAGGACCTTGACCAGGGATATGTCCTTGGTCCTGAGACTCTGCACTTTATGATCAAGTATCCTAATGAGCTGGCTCTTCTTAAGTAGCACCATCTCAAAGTACGACATCCCCGTAATGTATAACATGTGAAGGATCTGGCTCATACTTCTGCAGCATTGAAACATGGAACACATTATGGATTGAGACATTCTATTTGGAAAATCCAACTCACATGCACATGCACGGACCCATCTAAGAATCTCAAACAAACGAATACACCATGGTGCTAGCTTCCCCTTAACTCCAAACTGTTTGATCCCTTCGGTGGACTGATCTTCAAGAACACTCGATCACCTAGTTGGAACTCTAGGAGTTTTCTCCTCCTGTCAACATAGCTTTTCTGTGTACTCTGTGCTATAGCTAGCCTCTTTTAGACTGCTTAATATGTATACTCATCTCCTCAGTTATCTCGGGTCTAGTGAGTACCTGGTCTTCAAAATCTGTCCAACAAGATGGTGATCTACAAGGTCTACATAGAGCGCCTCATATGGAACCATCCTAATGCTTGCCTAGTAGCTATTATTATAGGTGAACTCAGCTAAATGTAGATGCTTGGTCCAATTTCCTTTGAAATCCATGGCACATGCTCTAAGCATATCTTCGAGTATCTAAATGACCCTCTTTGACTTCCCATCTGTCTGTGGATGAAATTTTATGCTCATGGTGAGTCTGCTTCCCAATTTCTTTTGAAAGCTCTACCAGAACTGAGATATAAATCTAGAATCTCTATCTGACACCATAGTCTTGGGAATTCCATGCAGTCTCATTATCTCTTGAACATAGAGCTCACCCAGTCTACTCATTGCATCAGTAAATCGAATAGGTAGGAAATATGCTACCTTCGTCAATCGATCCACAATAACCCGTACGGTGTGTTCCCCTTTTTGATTTCTCGTTAGACCACTGACGAAGTCCATTACAATACTATCCCACTTCCATTTTGGAATCGAAAGTGGCTAGAAAAGTCTTGATGGCTTCTTGTGCTCGGCCTTTACTTGTTGATAAGCTAGACACCGCAGCTATGTCTCTCTTTATCACCCTCCACCAGAAGGTCTTCTTCAGGTTCTGATACATCTTATCTTGACTTGAATGCATAGTGTATCTAGATACATAGTAGGGTTCCTTTCGCCTGTCTAGAACGGGATACGCAGATTCTGTTCCCTAATCTCAGTGCACCCTCTGCATCAAGTCTAAAATCTAAAAGCTAGCCCTGTCTAACGCCCTCAATCAGATCCATAATCCATTTATCAGTCCTCTACTCATCTATAATCTGGTATAAAATGTCTGGCTGGCAAGTCATGGTATACAAATATGCTTGTTGCTCAACAGTGTCTATCCACAGATTATAGTAACTTAATTAGCCGATATATTTGTCCCACTTCTTCATCCCTCATGTTGGCTTTTTTGATAAGTGCATCGACAACAACATTTACTTTACCTATATGATAATGCAGCTAAAAGTCATAGTCATTCATGAACTCTAGCCACCTCTTCTGACGTAGATTCATTTCCTTCTGAGTATACATATATTTGAGGTTCTTATGGTCTGAATATAAGTCAAAACTTTCACCATAAAGTTAATACCTCAAGATTTTCAAAGCAAACACGATCGCTGCAAGTTCTAGATCGTGTGTGGGGTAATTTTGCTCATGTGGCTTCAACTGTCGTGAAGCATAAGCTACCGCCTTTCCCTCCTGCATCAGCACTACACCCCAACTGCTCAATGATGCGTCTGTGCATATGGTGTACTTCACTCCATGTGTCGATGTGATTAGAACTGGTGTTGTAGTCAACCATCTCTTCAACTCTTGAAATGACTCCTCACACTTGTCATTCCAAATAAACTTTCCCCTTTTCTTGTCTACTTTGTCATAGGCTCCGCTAACTTTGAAAAATTTTTAATAAATCTACGATAATATCCTGTTAACCCAAAAAAAACTTTCGATATTCGGAATTGTAGTGCACTACGGCCAATCAGATATTGCCTATACTTTCTTTGGGTCCACTGCTATCCCCTCTGCTAAGACAACTTGGCCTAGAAACTTGACCTTCTTCACCCAGAACTTGCACTTGCCAAACTTGGCATATAGCTGATTTTTTCGTAAGATCTCCAACACAGTATGCAATTGCTACTCATGTTCAACGTCTATCCGAGAAAATATCAGAATGTCATCAACAAAACCAATGACAAACTGATCCAAGAACTAGCTGAAGACTCTGTTCATCAGATCCATGAATGCAGCTGGAGCATTGGTCAACCCAAATGGCTTTACTGTAAACTCATAGTGACCATACCACGTCCTGAACACTATCTTCTATATATCAGACTCCTGGATCCTCAACTGATGATACCCTGACCTCAGATTGATCTTAGAAAAGTATTGTGTTCCTCTCAACTAGTTGAAGAGATCATCGATCCTAGGCAATGGGTGCTTATTCTTAATGGTAACATGATTCAGCATCTAGTAGTTGATGCACAACCTCATGGATCTATCTTTCTTTCTAACAAAGAAGACTGGAGCTCCCCATGGCAACTCATTCTATCTAATAAAACTATTCAGCAGAAGCTCATCTAATTGTATCTTCAACTCAAACAACTCCACTGGTGCCATTTTGTATGGTGGAATAACTATTGGATTAGTACTTGGATGCAGCTCAATCTTAAAATCTATTTGTTTGTGTGGTGGAAGTCTTGGCAGATCATCTGGGAACACATCAACATAATCACATACTACAAGGATCTTCTAAATGTCCCTAATTCCGTTTGCATCCTCATCCACAAGCTACTTAAAGTCCTCTTTTTGCTTGATAGCATATAGGAAAGCTAATCTCGGACTTCTCAACATTTTTTGCATATTCCCCTCAATCCAAATCAACTCACCAAATGGCAACCTGACGGTAACTCTCTGTCTCTGGCAATCAATCTGAACCTGATATTAGGTGAACCAATCCATCTCCAATATCATACCATACCCTCCAAACAGGAGCACATATAGATCTGCTGAAATCAACCGATCTCCATAAGTGAGTTCACATCAACATAGTTTCCTAAAACTCACGGTAGCGCCTATTGGCATATCTACTGTAACATCCCAAAAAATTCATATGAAAATTGAATTTTTACTTAGAAAATTATACATAATTAACGAATGAGAATTTTGGCAAGTCCTAGTTACCCAAATGAGGGATAAAAATCAATTTAAGGGATTTTTGGAAGAAGAATATGATTATAATGCATAATATGGGATATCATAGCCAAAAATACAAGGATATGTGCAATTTTTTATGAAAACATGATTAAAAAGTCAATCGGGATCGAGATTTGGAAAAAAATTCGAAAAAAAAGCAAGAAACTCTGTTGAAAAATCAAAAACAAACTCAAAATACTGTGAACCATAACTCTGGAATCTAAATCATGATCTGACGACCACAATCAGAATTGCATATACGCATGAGAGCACTGGATCGTCAATATCGAACGGCCAGAGATCCAAGTACGTGACTCGAGGACGATCATGCAGATAGAATGGGATACGTTGATCGCGAAATCAGATCCGCCCACCGTGATTGAGGGTCATCAACGGTCGAGATCAAAGCTGTGTTATATAATCGCGAACAGTGTTGCACTCGAGGATCATCAGATGGTTCAGATCAAAGCCATTTTAATTAGATTGTGATCGTTGATGAGCTCGAGGAAATCCAACGGCTGAGATCGAGAATCCAATTTCTGTTAATTGATCTGAGATTAATCTAACTGGTGGAAGCCGAGAGCTCCCCGGTCACGGGACCGTTCATAACGGGGGGACCTGGTGCTCCGATTAAATCTAAATGTGTGTCTCGAGGAAAATCCGAGGAACAAGAATAAAGCCAAAACTTTAAACACAAAAATTAAGTTAAAATTAACGAAAAATATGAAAAAATATCCAAAAATTCTGAAAAATAGTTTCTAAATTTTGAAAAATATTTTTAAAATCTGAAAAATACTCATTTTGCTCTAAAAATTAGAAAGTACAAAATTAAGTAGAATTAGGGTGTTTTATTCAAAGAAGAACTTTCTATTTTTCTCCTCTAAAAATTAGAAAGTACTAAATTGTAGACAAATTAGGAGTTTTACTCCAAGAAGAACACAAAACTTTCTAATTTTTTTCCCTTTAAAAACTTATATAAACCCCCCAGGCTCATAATTTCATTCATTCCAAAAAAAAAAAAAAGAGTTGAATGCTCCTCTTGTTTTCTCTAAGCCTTCTTCTTGGCACCTTTTCCATCTTCCCTTCTTGTGTGTGTGAGAAGCTCTTGAATTGGAAAATTAAATTGGGCGATCTTCATTGGCACTAGTACGCAAGGGAAATTGCTGCTAAAATTTTGGAAGAAAAGCGTCACAAGGTGGAAGTGATTTCTAAGACACCCTTCTGTTCTTATTTGAATTCATGACATGCTTATTGTCGTGTGTTTTTTACTGAATTCAAAGATTTTCAACTTCTGGATTTTACGTGTATATTTCAATATTTCAGTTTTGATTCATGTTTGAGAAATCATATCATCCATGCCATGTTAGTATAATGCTTAGGCTTTTAAATTAAAGTATGATGCATGTTTTATGAGTGTATCATGAATTGATTGAGTATATTATGAATTTTAGTTTGATTTCATATTCTGAAGTTTATTTTATGAGATCATGATATGAAAATTAATCAAAGACGATGGAGATAATAACCACGTACCATCATAGTGGTCATGGCGACACTATGGATGTTCTTTTCATATGATTAGTTCATATGATTTTAAGACCAAAGTACTTGGTTGATGGGTAAGTTCCCTTGAAGTCCAAAAGTCCAATGAAATTGGCTAAGAATAGCTATATTTCACTCTAAGGAGGTACTTTGTTAAGAACATCAAGGGATTAAAGGCCTTTTTGGTCTGAGACTCGACTTAAACAAATTGTTGTTTGAAACGTCTAATGATTGTAAGTGTTTGAATTATGATTTTGTTATGAGTTTGAATATGAAAGATGATTGTTCGAAAAGGATCCACTGGGCTATGTGCTCACTCTTCCTTTCTTATTTTTTGGGAACATGAACCCATGGAGCAGTTGATTATAGATAGTTCTTAGAAAGTGTCTACAGTATTATAATTTTTTTTTGAATTTTTAGGGCATGTTGCCCATAGTTTTTATGTTTTTCTACTGAGAAGTATTTTGAAGACTTTCGTTGTAATTATTAGTCTTTTTTTAAAAGTTTAGTATTCTTAATTTCTATTATGAATAGAAGAGTTTGAATTTCTTGATCTCTTTTAATTTGCCTTGATTTTATTGAAAGTTTTGTATTCTTGAATTTTATATAAAGGCATGAGATATTGAAAAGAAAAGAACAAGTGTGTGTCGCTTGTAATGTAGCACCGGCCCGACTCGTCATTTGTTAAGTCCACTGTCAAAAGAATTGTGGCAATGTACGCTGCTTAAAGATACGGGGGTTGGGGTGTTACAATTGTGGTAGCGCCTAGGCTTTAGGTGCCTTGGGCTAGAAATAGAAAGTTAAGCCTAAACATGTGTTGATTACGCTAGAGATAGAAAGTCAAACATTAGTTGCTTGACAAGAAGCATAAACCCAAATTAGGGTTTCACCTTGAATTGAATTGAATTTAGAATGTTCTACCTACTATTTTTTGAAATTGATGAATGTTTTAGAAAGTGTTTTCAAAAAGGAAAAATATATTTTAAAATGTTTTGTTTGGATACAAAGACTACAAGTTGAGTTGATAGTGGGTAAGCCTTGTCCAAAGTAAAGCTAAACATTAAAAGGGAGGTGGGTTATCCTGCCCTAAAAAGCGCGATTGCTAAGCAGACTTCAGTCTCACCGCCCGATCTGGAGGTTGTCCCACTAGTTCACATGAGTGGTCTGAGTTGAAGAACACCCTTACTTTCTATTAAAGAAAATAAGAAAGTTGGAAATTAGGGCAAGTAATTGAATAGAAGTTGAAAAAGATGCCAAAGGTGGTATCTTGGCCAGACAGATGTTGCAAGTCAACTAGAACTGAACCCTAGGTCTAGGGAAAAGACTTTAGGTAGAAATGGGTGTAGCCATGGGTGGCACAGTGAATCAAAAACATAAAACTCTAGGGCATAGGCTAGAAACGGAAACTTGTGTGAAAATAGAAAATTGTTTGATCAGGAAACAAGACTGGGAAGCTCATGTATCTTTCGGTTGCTATGTAGTATGGGATGCATAGGAATTCGGGAGTATGGAGGAAACCTAGACCTGGAAAATAATGGACCATGCGTGGTGAACGATCGGTAACTCTGGCAGAATGAGTTTTTCTATGCTCGCTGGTATGGGACGGTGGAGTATAGTGGGCTCGGGAACCTTAGTTATCGAGACATTTGCAAAATTATTTGGGTGCGGCTCTATTCTGGGTGGAAACCTAAGTGGAAGGGGTAGATTTGTATGGGACACTTGAACCTAAAAGCTTAGGTGGAAGCTTGGAACCTTGCTGTGCGTGCTTGATTGTATAATTGCGTGATATGCATGCTTTACTGTTTATTGCTTTGAGACCAAATCCTATACCCAGCATGAAAAAACCTAGAAGAAAGACTTTAGGCCACTGAACAAATTGAGAACCTAGAAACAAAATCTAGAGCCATGATAGCACGAATATTTGACACATACTATGACATTAGGCCTTCGAACCTACAAAGAAGTTGTAAAACAGGCTTTAATCCTAGAATAAGAGCTCAACCTGGAACAAAGGTTGAGATAAAAGAATAAGCGGAATGAAAATGGAAAGGACCAACAAGAGACCCAGAAGAAAAACAAAAGTGGTAAGGCTCCAATGAAACAGGGCAAAACAAAGACGAGTCAAGGGAATAAGCTAAGAGGGTAGGATTGTGTTTCATATGCAAGCAGAAGGGTCATTTGGTGAAAAATGGCCCAACTGCACCAGCTCAGGCTTCCCAGCAACAACAACTGAATACTCAAGGGGGAAGTCAGAATTGGCAATCTCAAGTCAGACAGAATCAGAATGCCAATTAAGGGCAAAACTAGGGTTGTGGTCAGAACCAAGCCAGAATGTTCATAGTTAAAACCCAGGAAAACCGAGCCCCTGCAGTAGAAGGTATGTTCCTATTGTTTAATGTTGCTGTGAGACTGTTGTTTGACTTGGGTGCCTCAAAATCTTTTATATCTGAAGAACTAGCTGATAGGTTACAACTTGTGACGAGAACACTACCTGTAACTTTGAATGTGTCCACACCAATATAGACCATTGTGACATCAAAAAAGATGTGTAGTTGTGACCTTAGGTTTGGGGATAAACTTTTAACAATCGACCTATATACCCTACCTTTCTATGGGTATGATGTAATCTTGGGGATGGATTGGTTAGATCAGTACCAGGCCCAGATAGATTGTCCTAAGAGACAGGTGACCATAACATTACTTTCTAGAGAAATCTTTAAAATCAATGGGGATATGCGGAGACTACTAAGGAGTCCAACCCTAGCCTTGCTGAATTGTTTGAAGCAGACGGATGAGTTCGAGGAACTCTCTAAAGAAAAACCTACTAACTTGAAGAATATTCACGACCTAGCTGTAGTCAATGAGTAAAAGGATGTGTTCCCAAATGACTTACCTAGACTACCACCAACTAGAGAATTAGAGTTCAAGATTGAAGTTCACCTTGGAACCAATCCTATAGCCATATCTCCTTATAGAATGGCGCCAATAGAACTACTTGAGCTAAAAACTCAACTAGACGAGCTCAGGGAGAAAGGTTTTATTAGGCCGAGTGAATCACCCTGGGAAGCTTTTATCAGGCCGAGTGAATCACCTTGGGGAGCCCCAGTATTATTCGTGAAAAAGAATGATGGTTCCTTGCGACTGTGTGTCGACTACCGGAAGTTGAATCAAGCTATAGTAAAGAATAAATATCCTCTACCAAGGATTGACAACCTATTTGATCAATTACGAGGAGCTGCTCATTTCTCTAAAATTGATCTTAGGTCAGGATACCATCAGTTGAGGATTCGAGAGTCTGACATTCACAAGACGACCTTTAAAACAAGATATGAACTCTTTGAGTTCACTGTGATGCCCTTTGGTTTGACCAATGCCCCGGCGGCCTTCATGGATTTGATGAACCAGTGTATAGACAATACCTTGACCATTTTGTAGTAGTATTCATGGATGATATCCTAATCTACTCTAAGTCAGAAGCTGAGCACTTAGAACACTTGAGGATCGTGCTAGAAACCCTCAGAAGAAACCAACTATATGCTAAATTTAGTAAGTGTGAGTTTTGGATGAAAACTGTCAAGTTCCTAGACCACGTTGTATTAGCAAAAGGTTTTGTTGCAGACCCGAAAAAGGTAGAAGCCATCATGAACTGGAAGCAACCCAAGACTGTAACATAAATCAAAAGTTTCCTAGGTTTGTTGGCTACTACAGAAGGTTCATTAAGGACTTTTCCAAGTTGGCAGAACCTATGACCAAGTTGACCAGAAAAGGAGTTAAGTTTCAGTGGGATAAGAAATGTGAACGGACATTCCAAGAATTGAAGACAAGATTGACTACAACTCCTATTCTAGTCACCCCAACTCCTGGTGTTACTTACACACTGTATACTGATGTCTCACTGAGTAGATTGGGCACAATTTTAATGCAAGAAAAGCAAGCCATCTCTTTTGCCTTAAAAAAACTGAAGGTCCATGAGAGAAATTACCCTACTCACGACCTAGAGCTAGCAGCCATAGTGTTTACTTTGAAATTTTGAAGACATTACCTTTATGGTGAGAAATTTGATTTGTTTTCATATCACTAGAGTTTGAAATACATCTACACCCATAAAGAACTGAACCTCAAGCAACGAAGGTGGATGGAGCTCCTCAAGGATTATGATTTCCAACTACATTACCATCTAGGAAAGGCCAATGTGGTGGTCGATGCCTTGAGTAGAAAGTTCAACAAACAAGATGAGGAGAAAGGCCAGATATACCAGTTGATCAAAGATTTTAGGTTGGGTGTAAACCTTAACGAGAAAGAAGCCTATCTTTAGACTATGTCTTGCTAACTAGATCTTCTGCACCAAATCAGGGATGAACAAAGGCAAGATAGATGGCTTACCAGTCTGAGCAAAGGAGTTACACAAGGCAAGCATACTAACTTGAGGTTAGATGCTGAGAATATCCTAAGGCTCGGAGAAAGGATTTGTGTACCTCAACAAGGACAAAGTAAGTAGTGAAACCCATCAAACTAAGTATACCATGTACCTTGGTGGGGATAAGATGTACCAAAACCTCATGATAACCTACTGGTGGAGAGGAATGAAAAGAGACATAACTAAATACGTCTCTAAGTGCTTAACATGTCAACAAGTGAAAGCAGAACACCGAAAACCCTTTGAAATGTTAAAACTACTTCCAATCCCTGAATGGAAGTGGGATAACATTGTCATGAACTTCATTAGTGGCTTACCTAGGAACCAAAGAGGAGAAGATACCGTTTGGGTGATAGTGGATCGCCTCACCAAAGTGGCTCACTTCTTGCCAATCAGATCTATTAACCAAGTCAGTAAGCTGGGAGAAATCTATGTATAAGAAATTGTTAGGCTTCATGGTGTGCCCAAGACTATCGTGTTTGATAGAGACACTCTCTTTACTTCACAGTTTTAGCAAAGTCTACAGAAGGAAATGTAACACCCTGCAATTCTACAAATGTGTTATGTTGCGTGTGAATAGAAAATAAAATAGCATTTTTGTAAGAAAGTGAGAATTCAAATAGATAAAAACATAAAATAAAAAAAATTAATGCATATAATAGAAATATTAAAATGAAAAAGAGAATTTCACTATTAATGGGTATATATAACTTTATAATATAAAGTTTAATTAACTTAGGTGATAAAAAAAATAAAATTAAAATAATAATAATAATAAAATGAAAAATGATCATAATAAAAATGATATATATATATATATATATAAACTTATAATAAGCTTTCAATTAAGTTAAAATGAGAAAAAAAAAAGGAAAGGTCAAAAATTAGATGAACAAGTTTGGTTGGGCGGTGTGGTTTGGCGGCAATTGAAGAATCGAGAATGAAAAGAGGAAACCAGAATTCTCTGGTTTTGCTACACTCAGACGAATTAGAGAAGAGGTTGGGTGTTGAAATGAAGAAGAGGAACCAACAACTGGTGTTTTGGTTCAATGTGTTGAGAAGAGAACGGGAGTGTGGTTGCTGCTATGTGATTGCAAGCTGTGAAGGATGATAGGGAGCTTAAAGAGGAAGTAGCTCTTCTGCTGTGATTCTGGCACAAATGAAGAATGAAGAAGAAGTTGCTGCACAGCATGAGTGGAGATGAAGATGTGGCAGTTGCTGCTACTGCTAGGAACGAAAACAGAGAAGACGAGCAACGGTGCTCTGTTTTTGTTATTGCTGCTGCTCTGCTACGTTGAAAAGGAAAGCGAGGAAGTGAACGAACGGAGGAATTGTAGCAGAACGAATGAGGGAAGCTGCAGCTGCTATTGCTGTTATTGCTGATGCTGTTGTCGCTGCTACAGCTGTCGAACGAAGAAGAAGATGAAACGAAGGAGATGGCTACAGGTGTGTGAGTTTCGTGCGTTGAACAGAGAAGGGAAATGGAAACAGAGCAATGACACATTTGTTGCTGCTGCTATTGACTGTGGAAGCTGCAAATGAAGAAGATGGTCAGTTGGACGTCATTGCACGAACAGAGGGAAGGAAGGAAGTAGAGCAACGATGCTCTGTTGTTGCATTGCTGCTTCTGTCTCTGCTGTGGAACAATGGGGAGGAACCGAGCTACTGTAGCACGTAATGGAAGATGAGGGAAGTTCTCCTGCTGCTGAGTTGAAGATGAAGAAGCTGTGCTGCCATGAACCATGCACAGAGGGAGGAAGAACGAGATCAGAAAAATGGTTGCTGGTGCACTATTGAATCTGCTATAATGGTGCTGCATCTCTGGTTTTGGAGATGAAAGAATAGGCTGCTGCAGACTGTGAAGAAGAACAAAGAACAGAATGAAATGAAGAACGTAGTTATAGCTATTGCTGTTGGGCATGGTGGACGAAGAAACAACAACCAGCGTTCATGACAAAGTCGATGAGTGCTTTGCTGTTTGGTGCGGTTCGTGGAATAGAGAAGATGAAGCTTGAATTTTGGTTGCACTTGTTGAGGTGCGGATCCAATTTGTGATTTTCTGGTTTGGAAATTGATGAACAAAGAAGGAAAATTTTAGATTGGTGTTAAATTTCTGGTTTTCTTGGACTGTTGACCAAAATTCATAAAAGAAGAAATTTGGTATGTGTTTGGATTTTAGAGTTTTTGGTTTGATTAGACGATGAATGGAAAATAGAAGAAAATCTTTAAAAAAAAAAAAACCAGCTTACGATGTGTGATCTGAACATTAGAACGTGATTTGAAATTTTTGGGTGTCGTTGGACTTATTTAATGTTGCTGGAAATGAATTGAATATGTTTGACTGGTTCGTGACAATGAAGAAGATGAAGTGTGAAACTGGATATGTGAAGATGATAACTGAACAAGAAGATTGAAACGGAGATTTGGTTGGCTCTACTAGTTTTGTTGTTATTGTTGAACGAAGGATGAGTTGCGACAGCAGATATGCAATGTGGGTTGGTCATGGATGTCGTTTGCGTGACAAAGACGACAAGCGATGCTCAGTTACCAATAAGAATCGGAAAGGTATATTTTGGACCTCTAAATTTCTGATGGTTCGAAATAAATTATCTTCTTAATTTTTAGATGCGCAGAATGAAAATTAGAAATTGAACTTTTAGTAGTGATAACATGAATTTAAAACCTTGTTTAATCTTTTTATGCACGAACTATCGTTTTAATCTATGAAAATTTTGAATGAAAAATTAAACTCAAAAAGGTATGAAAACTCTTTTTAATCATTTAATTATTTATTGAAATTTTGTGATCTAGAATTAACTAAGTTAGGTGTTCAAATGTTTTAAAGGATTTAAATTATGTATTTATTAGAATCTTTTAACTACTTTTAAATGTTTGGTAATTTTAAAAAGGGGAAGTTTAATCATTTTTGAGATCCAAATTAAAAGATTTCACTAATAAAGTCCTAAATTAATTAGAAACAAAATTTTATATAATAGATTATTTAGAAGTCTTATTTTGTTCGTAATTAATTTAATTATGATATGAATAGAATTAATTAAATTGTGAGAACTCGGAGATTTGAAAATCATCAAATCAATAAAGAAAGGATCTTAAGATGAAATAATTTTATTTTGGAACTTACAAGATTAAGAAATTTATAATTTAGATTTAATATCCGAAGATGAATATTTTACTATTAAAAAAAATAACTTAGGGACGTTTGAGTGATAAAATAATATTGTAGATCTTAGTTCAAATGCTAAATCTGAAAAAAAAAATCTTATTTAAAGTGAAATAAGATTTATGGAACATAAATTATTTATTTTTATTTTCAAAACTCAAATTAAGTTTAATGTTTTTAAATAAATTGTTCAGAACTAAATAAATTATTTACAAATGAATAAGTCTTAGAAGCTTAGAAATTAGTCATAAAAGTTTCGATTTCAAATTAAGAAATTCTAAGAACTTAGAAATCATTTTGTTTAAACTATATGAAGTTCTAGAATTTAGAATTAACTTGAGAATGGTCTAAGTTGATATTTAAACTTTGTAATTGATTTAGAAACTATTTAGGCCTAAGAATATCTAGAATAAAATTTAATCTGAATCAAGAACTTAAGAATTTTTGTTGATTATTGAATTTCAGACTCTTACGAATAGCTCGAAGGAAAGTAAGGTCGCCCCGAAGAACGGCAAAATCAGGTGGGCGTGACTTCCTATAACATCTCGAAAAATTTCATATGAAAATTAAATTTTTATTTAGAAAATTATACAAAATTGACGAATGAGAATTTTGGCAAGTCTTAGTTACCCAAATGAGGGATAAAAATCAATTTAAGGGATTTTTGGAAGAAAAATATGATTATAATGCATAATATGGGATATTATTGCAAAAAATACATATGTGCAATTTTTTATGAAAACGGGATTAGAAAGTCAATTGGAATTGAGATTTGGAAAAAAAATCCCAAAAGAAAGCAAGAAATTCGGTTGAAAAATCAAAATCAAACTCAAAATGTTATGAACCGTAGATCTGGAATCTGATCTCATCATCCTACGGCCAAGATCAGATCTGCATGTACGCACGAGAACACCGAATCAGAAAGATCGAACGGCCAGAAATCCACGTGCGTAACTCAAGGAAGATCAAGCAGCCAGAACGAGATCATTGATCGCAAAATCCGATCTGCACACCATGATCAAGGATCATCAACGGTCAAGATCGAAGCCGCGTTGAGAGATCACAAAAAATGCAACGCTTGAGGACCATCAGACGAACAAGATCAAAGCCATGTTATATAATCGTGAACAGTGTTGTGTTCTAGGATCATCGGACGGTCCAGATCAAAGCTCTTTTGATTAGAGCGCAATTGTTGAAATCCAACGGATGTGATCAAAAATCCGAATTTTGATGATTTATCTGAGATTAATCCAACGGTTTTGATGAGATGCGAACGCCTGTCTCGAGAAAAATCCAAAGAACCAAATTAAATTCAAAAAATACAATACGAAGAATACATTAAAATTAACGAAAAATACGAAATTAAATCTGTAAAATCCAAAAAAAAATAGTTCTTAATTTTGAAAAATATTTCTAAAATCTAGAAAAAATTCGAAAAATGTTCATTTTACTTCAAAAATTAGAAAGTACTAAATTGTAGACTAATTAGGTGTTTTACTCCAAGAACAACTCAAAACTTTCTACTTTCTTCCCTTGAAACATCTATATAAACCCCCCTAGGCTCATAATTTCATTCATTCCAAAGAATAAGAGTTGAATGCTCATCTTATTTTCTCAAAGCCTTCTTCTTGACACCTTTCCATCTTCCCTTCTTGTGTGTGTAAGAAGCTCTCGAATTGGGGAATTAAATTGAGCGATCTTCATTAGCACTAGTACGCGGGGGAAATTGCTGCCGAAATTTTGAAAGAAAAGCGTCACAAGGTGGAAGTGATTTCTAGAACACCCTTCCGTTCTTATTTGAATTCATGGCATGCTCATTGTTGTGTGTTTTTCACAGAATTCAAAGATTCAACTTCAGTTCTAGATTTCTAAATGTTTACTTCAATATTTAAGTTTTGATTCATGTTTGAGAAATCATATCATGTCATGTTAGTATCATGCTTACATTTTTAAATTAAAGTATGATGCATGTTTTATGATTGATTTATGAATTGACAGTGTATATTCTGAATTTTAGTTTGATTTCATATTTTGAAGTTTATTTTATGAGATCATGATATGAGAATTAATCAAAGACAATGGAGATAATAACCACGTACCATCATAGTGGTCATGGCAACACTATGGATGTTTTTCTCATATGAGTTAGGTTATATGGTTTCCAGACCTAAGTACTTGAGGGTTGTGTACCACTGGTGCGTCACCATGTGTAACGGGTTGATACCGACATGTGCCACTAACGGGTTGATGCCGAGTGAGCTCTATTTACTTAGTTAAGAACATTAAGGGATTAAAGGCCCTTTTGGTCTTCGACTCGACTCAAACAAATTGTTGTTTGAAACGCCTAATGATTGCAAGTGTTTGAATTATGGATGTGTTATGAGTTTGAATATAAAAGATGATTGTTCGAAAAGGATCCACTAGGCTATGTACTCACTCTTCCTTTCCTATTTTTCAGGAACATGAACCCATGGAGTAGTTGAATATAGATAGTCCTTAGAAAGTTTCTACAGTATTATATTTTTTTGAATTTTTAAGGGCGTGTTGCCCAAAGATTTAAGCTTTTCTACTGAAAAGTATTTCGAAGTCTTCCGCTGTAACTGTTAGTTCTTTTTGATGAGTTTAGAACTTTTAATTTCTATTATGAATAAAATAGTTTGAATTTCATTGTCTCTTTTAATTTGCCTTGATTTTATTGAAAGTTATGTATTCTTGAATTTTATACAAAGGCATGAGATATTGAAAAGAAAAAAACAAGTGTGTGTCGCTTGTAATGTAGCACCAGCCCAACCCACCGTTTTGTTAAGTCCACTATCAAGAGAACGGTGGCAATGTACACTGCTTAAAGATACAGGGGTTGGGGTGTTACACTTCCTTGCTCATATGTATTATATAAATTTATGATTCAAAGCATTTGATTGAATAGTTCTAGGTTATTAGAATTTTATTAGGAAATTGATTGAAATTGTTTGGCTCATGTGAATGATATGTGATGTATGATGAATTATTCAATTTATGAGTAATTAGTTCATGACATGATCTTGCATTTGGATTTACTCAAATACGACATGCATGACTAGGAACCTATGCATCTAGATCTTATTGGTTACTCATGCATCTCATCTTGTTAACTTGCATGCATAGTTTGAATTATTTTTCTAGTGTATTGTGTGATGCTTGATGTGATTGAGATTGTTTGTAAAACTAAAATAAGACGATGGTTCATTAAGAATCCACATACCGGTGTGATTGTCGAACCTGAAGTAGATTGAGGTGGCATCTCCTATATGTCACTACTTGAGATTGTCGAGCTACAAGGCGGATCCTAGGTATTCTCACCTGAAGTTGTATGCACTAGCTCAAAGTCTTTGGGAGACGGTATGAGTCGCGATAAGTACTCTCTCTTAGGCTATGATAGTGATGACATGACTGATTTTGGACAGTTATTGAGACCCTCTAAGATTTGATTGGATCATAGGGAATACCGAGAGGTATCTCAACCCTCTTTCGTTCTTAGACTACAACTAAAACTAAATGAATGTTTGAAATGTCTAATGTTTGAAAGTGTTTGTAATGTTTTGGATTGAGTCTATATAATGCATGTCATGTGTAGGAACGATCCATTGGGCTTTCAAGCTCACTCCCACTTTATTTTTCAGGTACATCCAAACGTTGATTATGATAACTTGCGTCAAAACACTCACAACTTAATTGGATGCCTCGTTGGGGAGGTTTTCCGGGATAGGAGACTTAGAGGTCATGTTTTATGTATTTTACTTAATTGTTTTAATGTATTTACGTTGATTTTAATTTCAGTTTATTTTATCTTTTAATGACTTTTCTTATTTAACAATTTTGGTTTTAGTAATCATTTTAGAGTTATTCTATTGCATTGTTCATGATTTATCTTAAGAAATCCGATGATTGTCTTGAGAAATTTTCTTGAGCTTTTAATTTGCACTAAACATCTATCTAGACATTGACTTGCAAAGGACCAGTTATGAGTTTACTTCTAAAGAGAAAGGATTTTGATAGAAAAGAAATTTTAGTAGCATCTCGATTCTCATTAGGCGACGATCCACACGTGAGATGGGTACTAAACTCACCATGAGTACGACATGTCACCCTTAGACAGATGGTCAGTCTGATAGAGTTATCTAGATTTTGGAAGATATGTTTAGGTTGTGCATTTTAGACTTCAAGGGGAATTGGAGCAAGTACTTACACTTGGCGGAGTTTGCTTATAATAATAGTTATTAGGCAATCATAAAAATGGCTCCATTCGAGGCTCTCTATGGAATACCCTGCAGATCACCTACCTGTTGGGCTGAACTTGAAGATCAAGTATTAACTGGGTCGGACATGGTGGAAGAAATGAACAACCAAGTCAAGTTAATACAAAGGAGACTGACTACTGCATGGAGTCGTCAAAAGAGCTACGCTGACAAAAGGAGAAACCATTAGAGTTCTAAGTTGGGGACAAAGTATTTTTTAGGATCAGTCCTCAAAAGGGTATCAAAAGGTTCAGATTAAAAGGGAAGTTATCTCCAAGGTTTGTCAAACCCTTTAAAATACTTAGAAGAATCGGGGAATGCGCTTATGAGTTGGACCTACCAAATTGGATAACTTCAGCACATAACGTATTTCATGTATCCATGTTGAGGAAATACGAACCTAACCCCTCTCACATCATTCACTAAGAGGAAGTGAATATTCAAGATGATGCTACCTATAAGGAAACAGCCGTTAGAATCCTTGACCACAAGTTACAAAATCTAAGAACAAAGGATATCCCATTAGCGAAGGTGCTGTGGAAACATCACGGGGTAGAAGAAGCCACGTGGGAACTCAAAAGCGAAATGAAGATCAAGTACCTGCATCTTTTTATGAAGAATACCTAAATATGTACAAATTTTGAAGACGAAATTTTTTTAAGGAAGGTAGGTTGTAACATCTCGAAAATTCGTATGAAATTTGAAAATTTATTTAGAGAATTATATGGAATTGACAGATGAAAATTTTGATAAGTCCTGGTTTAGTCAGATAAGAAATAAAATCAATTGAATGGATTTTTGGAAGAAAATATATGAATATAATACATATCATGGGATATCATAGCCAAAAAATACAAGGATATGTGCAATATTTTATGAAAACAAAATTAGAAAGTCAATTTGGATTAAGATTTGGCAAAAATCCAAAAATAGAACATGAAATTCGACTGAAAATCATATAAATATAACTCAAAACACATCCAACAACTGCAAACCGTCGATCTGAATCCAATCTCGCGATCCGACAACTGCAAGATGATCTGCACCAATGCCTGAGCTCACAAGATAACGAAGATCGAACAGACCGAGACGATCAAAGACGATCGGACGGCTGCAATCAAAGCCGCGAAATCCCGATCGCGAAGTGGCACAGTGTGACTCTGCATGCGCCAATCTCGACCCTCTGATTTGATCCGTGTGCATGTCTCGAGGACAATCTGATGCACCAGAAAAAATGCAAGAAAATCGACAAAAAATTTGCTGAAATTAACAAAAAAATCTAGATAAATACCAAAAATTGATTTTTAAATTTCAAAAAAAAATTTGAAAATACTTATTTTTATCTTATAATTAGGAAATATGAAATTCTAGAGAATTTAGGTGTTTTACTCCAAGAAAAACTCAAAAATTTCTATTTTTCCCCTTTGAAAAACTATATAAACCCCCCTAAGCTCTCATTTCCCTCATTCCAAAAATAAGAGTTGAAATTTCCTATTATTTTCTCTAAGACCTCTTCTTGGCACCTCTTCTCACCTTTTTTTCCTCTCTCTTGTGTGTGAGAAGTTTTTCTCTTGGGTTGAAAAATTAATTTGGGTGATCTTCGTTGGCACTAGTACGTGGGGAAATTGCTGCAAAAATTTCTGAAGAAAGCGTCACAAGGTGGAAGTGATTTCTAGAACACCCTTCCATTCTTATTTAAATTTATGGCATACTCATTGTTTGTGTGTTTTTCACTGAAATCAAAGATTTTCAATTTCAATTTCAACATTGTAAAAGTTTATTTTAGTTTTTCTGTTTTGATTCATGTTTAAGCAATTATATCATCCATGCCATGTTACATGCTTAGGCTTTTAAATTAAAGTATGATGCATGTTTTATGAGTGTTTCATGAATTGTTTGTGTATATTCTGAATTTTAGTTTGATTTCATATTCTGAAATTTATTTTATGGGATCATGATATGATAATTAAGTTGAGACAAAGGTGATAATAACCATATACCATCATAGTGGTCAACGCAACGCTATGGATGTTTTTTCATATGAGTTAGGTCATATGATTTTCAAACCTAAGTACTTGAGGGTCGTGTACCACAGTACCTTGTGAGTCACCACATATAACTAGTTGATGCCGACACGTGCCACTAACGGGTTGATGACGAGTGAGCCCTATTTACTTAGTTAAGAGCATCAAGGGATTAAAGGCCATTTTGGTATGAGACTCGACTTAAACAAATTGTTGTTTGAAACGCCTAATGATTGCAAGTGTTTATGATTGTGTTATGAGTTTGAATATGAAAGATTGTTGTTTGAAAATGATCCACTGGACTATGTGCTCACTCATTCGTTTCTTATTTTTTTTTCAAGAACGTAAAACCTATGAAGCAGTTGAACATGGATAGTTCTAAGAAAGTTTTTACCTTATTATTTTAAAATTTTTAAGGGCATGTTGCCCAAAGTTTAAATCTTTTCTACTGAAAAGTATTTTGAAGTTTTCACTGTAATAATTAGTTTTTTTAAAAAAAGTTTAGTGCTTTCAATTTTTTTCTATTATGAATAAAATAGTTTGAATTTCTTTATCTCTTGTAATTTTCCTTGATATTATTAAAGTGAAAAGTTTGTATTCTTGATTTTTATACAAAGGCATGAGATATTGAAAAAGAGAAGAACAAGTGTGTGTAACTTGTAAAGTAACACCGGCTCGACCCGCCAGTAGGTTTAGTCCACTGTCAAGAAAATGGTGGTTATGTCCAATGCTTAAAGATACGGAGGTTGGGGTGTTACAACTGGAATGGGGCGGTCAGGCATAGTAAGTCTTGTGAAGCCAGGGAATCCATTCATGGAGGCACATGTTCTATTATGCCTAATCAACATAGTAGGTTGTGGTAGTCGTGGAAGTCGAGACATTTGCGCAATTGTAATGGGTGTAATGGGATCTTCAAGTGAAAGTCTGTGTGGAAGGGCGAGGGTAGGATGGGGTGCTTGGACCTGGAAGCAAAGATGGACGCTTGGAATTTTGTTATGCTAGCATGCATTGTGTGTTTGGTTGTATGATTGGTTGCAATATATGTAGTAAAACTTTATTTTGGTATATTACCCAAACTCGTACACCCAGAAATAGATGAAATGTTGTCAATTGAGAAACATAAACCCCTAGGCTACAAAGACATATCAAGAACTTAAAAACTATGCATCAGGAGTCATAGTAGCACGAAACAGGTGAAAACACTTAGGTGGGGGAAATTAATTGGTTGTTACTACAAGTTCAAAATCCAAAGTTTGAGTTGCAATTTTTAGATGTTTTGCTACAATCAAATTAATCTATTGGATACTGAATTAGGTTTTGACTTGTAGACAATGCCAAGGGGATGACCGCGACGAGGAATGGCTCGAGGAGAGAGTAGTTATGAGCCTGAGCATAGAGAATAAGAAGTACCAACACAAATAAGAGAAGGTACTCCAATAGTAGCAGCTACATCAGCAGGAACAGTGATGACTCCGAAGATGAAGGCAAAGATCGCTCAGAGGATGATAGCAGAGATTACTCCTAGAATAGTGACAGAGATCACTCCTCGAGTGATAGAACGAGGGGTGAAAAGGTTGCAGTCATCATAGCTACCATTACCAGCACAACCACAGCTGTTGCAGCAGCCAGTACAACCACCATCAAAGTCTTAGATTTCATTGATACCTTAGACACAACAGGAGGCCAGATCATCAGAGGCAATTACAACAAGTAAATCAGCTGGTTATGACAAAGACCAAAAGGAGTTACTGATTGAGTTTCAGAAATTGAAACCTAATACATTTGAAGGAATGACTGACCCAATAACAATTGATAGGTGGTTTACAGATATGAACAAGCATTTGAATGCATTGGGAGTGATAAGACCACAATGGGTTGCTTTGGCAGTACATCAGCTGGAAGGGCCAACATATCACTGGTGGAAAATGATCATGAATGACCTTGCCATAGATGAAATGGTGCTGACTTGGGAAGAGTTTAAGACAATGTTTTATGATATTTATTTCTCAACAACTAAGAAAAGGAAAATGTAGCAAGAATTTGTAAGACTGACACAGAAGATGATGTTTATAATAGAGGTATGAACAAAAATTTATAGAATTAGCGAGATTTGCTCCTAATCTGGTAAAGGATGAACAGACAAAGACCAAAAGGTTCATCGTAGGATTGAAATTGGAGATCACAAAAATCATAGCACTCTTGAAGCTGACTAACTTCAAAGAGGTTGTAAAGCAAGCACAAATTATAGAGAGAGACCTCGAGGCTGAACAAGCATGGAAGAGTAAGAAAAGAACCAGATCTAGCCAGTTTATAGGACCATCATACAGGAGATCTAGCAATCTGAAGAGGATGAGAGCACCTTAGAGCCAGAGACAGTTATAAACTTATGAGAGATTGAAGAGAAGACAGGCTAGATTTGATAGAAACATCAGTGAACCATGGGAGCAAGCCCAAAAAAAAGTTTATGCTATGTTTGCAACCAATAAGGGTACTTTGCCAGAGATTGCCCCAATTAAGAACTAACCACAGTATTTCAGCCAGCACATCAGACTCGGTCTCAAACTAAATGGTCACAGCAAAAGCCTTAAACACAACAACAGAGTCAGGCCAGCCTCTATGCAGTAGGCAGCAGTACAGATCTGACGCCGGCAATAGAAGGTACATTCTTATTATTTGGAGTTAACGTGCAAGTATTATCTGACTCAGGTGCTACTAGGTCATTCATTTCAGAAGAGGTTGTAGATATAGATTGAATTTAGTTACAGATCCTTTCATTACATCATTAGAAGTGTCTACTCCAATAGGGAGCATAGTGAGTTCAAGAAGACATTGTAGGTGTGAACTCACTTTCGAAGATCGAAGAATGGTAGTAGACCTCTGTGTACTTTGTTTTGGCGGATATGACATGATGTTGCGAATAGATTGGTCGACCAATATCAAGCTAAGATCGATCACCAAAAGACGAAGAGTTACAATAAAGCTACCATCCGGGGAAGTTGTGAAGATAGAAAGAGATACAAAGAAACTGCCTAGAAGTCCGACATTAGCATCACTATATGCTATCTAGCAGAAAGAAGACTTCTGATAGTTAGAGGACGATGATGTTGCAAAATCCAAGGAAATACAGTAGATCTTGGTGGTGTGAGACTATGAGGATGTATTTTCAGATGAGTTGCCTGGACTTTCACCACACAGGCAAATAGAGTTTAAGATTGAAGTATATTCGGGTACGAATCCTATTGCCATTCTACCTTATTAGAGCACCAGCAGAACTAGTTGAGTTGAAGACTCAATTGGATGAATTGCTAGCAAAGGGTTTCATTAGACCAAGTGAATCACCACGGGGAGCTCCAGTCCTATTGGTAAAGGAGAAAGACGGATCCATGAGATTATGTGTGGATTGCAGGAAGCTAAATAAGTTACAATAAACAATAAGTACCCTCTACCAAGAATTGATGATCTCTTTGACCAGTTGAGGGGCGCCTTACAGTTTTCGAAGATAGATTTGAGATCAGGTACCATCAGCTAAGGATCCATGAGTCAGACATACCGAAGACAGCTTTCAAAACTCGGTATGGATACTTTGAATATATAGTGATGCCATTCAAAATGACAAATGCTCCAGCGGCATTTATGGATCTAATGAATAGGGTCTTTAGCCAATATCTGGATCAATTCATTTTTTTTTGTGGATGACATCCTAATTTATTCCAGGTCAAATGCTGAGCATAAAAGACACTTGCACATGGTACTGGAAACACTTAAACAGAATAAGTTGCATGCTAAATTTAGCAAATGTGAATTCTGGATGTAGAAAGTGAAATTTCTTGGCCATGTTGTCTCAACAGAAGGCATATCAATGAATCTAGAGAAAGTGGAAGTGGTAGCTAATTGGAAACAACAAACAACAGCAATTGAGATCAGAAGTTTTTTTGGATTGGCTCGGCAATACCGCAAATTTATTAAGGATTTCTCAAAAATAGCTAGTCCACTGACAAAGCTGAACAGGAAAGGAGAAAAGTTCATTTGGGATAATCAGTGCAAGGCATCGTTCCAAGAATTAAAGAGGACATTGAAAACGACACCAGTTTTGATTACTCCTACACAAGGAGTAAGATACATCCTATATACATATGCATTGTTGAATGGTTTGGGTGCGGTGCTGATGCAATAAGGACAACCTATGACATATGCTTCCCAATAGCTAAAGCCACATGAACAGAATTGTCCCACACACAATCTGGAGCTTGCAACAATCATGTTTGCCTTAAAGATCTGGAGGTATTATCTCTATGGAGAGAACTTTGATCTATATTCAGATCATAAAAGCCTCAAATATATCTATACCTAGAAGGAACTCAATATACGACAGAGATGATGGTTAAAGTTCCTTTAAGACTACAATTTTTGGTTGTACTATCATCCTGGCAAGGCTAACACAGTGGCAGACGCACTCAGTAGAAAATTTAGCCAGAAGGATGAAGAAAGAGCACAAATATATCAACTCATCAGTACATATATCTAGGTATAGCCACCAATAAAAAAACAGGCGTATCTATATGCGATGATTAGCCAATTGGATATTATACACTAGACCAGAGATGAACATAATAATGATAAGTGGATAGAAAATCTGATTGATGGTGTCAGGCAAGGCAAACATACAGATTTTAGAATAGACGCAGAAGGTGCATTGAGGCTAGGAGACAAGCTATGTGTGTCGAATACAGAATGGATCAAGGACACCATATTGGATGAGGCACATTCGACAAAGTACACATTGCATCCGAGTGGATTGGTGAATGTGCTTATGAACTGGATCTTTCGAATTGATTATTTACGATTCATAATGTGTTCCATGTCTCGATGCTTCGGAAGTATGAACCAAATCCTTCACATTTCATTTAGTGGTAAGATATCGTACTTCAAGGCAATGCGACTTGCGAGGAACCAGCTATTCGGATCTTGGACCGTAATGTGCAAAGCCTCAGGAGTAAAAACATCCCTTTAGTAAAGTTCTATGGAAGTATCATAATCTGGAGGAAGCCACATGGGAATTGGAGAGTGAAATGCAGAAAAAATACCTAGAACTATTCTCCAAGAATTCTTGACAGAACACATTGAACAGGTATGTTCTATTTAAATTTTGAGGGCGAAATTTCTTTTAATGAGGGTAGATTGTAATAACTCAAAACATTGTAATGGGTCAACATTGAAAATAAATTTAAGAATTTCAATTAAATATGAAAATTTTAAAAGAAAACATGTTTTGAATGTCCATATATGTATTAAATGAAAATAAAATCCTATAAATTAAATTAATGGCTTAGAAACTGAAAAATAATGAAATATATGAAAAGGCAGGAAAGACCGCAATCCAACAGTGGTCATAGCGAAGAAAAACCACATAGAAAAGTTAGGTCGCACTGTTGACCGCGGTCCATGCAAGGTCGAATGCAATCCACAGACGCAAAACCCGAAAATTTTGAGAAAATTTGACCGTCGACCTATAACACCCCGAAATTCGTGAGTGCACTACGTCGCCAAACGATATAAAAAAATTGAAAATGAATGAATGAAACTTTGAAATAAATACTGAAGAGTGTGTGGAGAGTAACTAAATCCAAATTCTGATTAACTAGGTTAAATTTATTAAATCAATGTGATATATATATACACGTATGTACAAAATAAAATTCAAAAAATTTGTGGAAATTGAATAAATTAAATTAGTTAAATAAAATGATTGGTATATATTAAGTTATAACAAATGAATAAATGATAGGTATAAATTTAAATTTTGATTAGCTAATTAAATTAAAGGTTAGGTATATATGAGTGGTAATGGAAATTAGTGGAAATAAGTGGGGCGATGAGTTGCAAACGAAGAGGAGGGTTGAATGGAGTCTCGAATTGTCTGGACGGCAGAAGATTGAGGAAGAAGCTAATGCAGCGTTTAAATAGCGTGATTAACTTGAAGAAGAAGAAGAATTCTTGCTACTGCTCTGAGTTTGCATAAATAGGAGAAGAAGGAGACCAGCCCTGTTGATGGTGCTTAGCGTTAATTGGATGAAAGGAGACGAAAGTATGAAGAGGAAAATAGAGTAGGGAGCTCTGTTTCTGCTGCATGTTGTTGCTGCTCCGAACCGTCGATTGCAAAGCCACAATGTGGTGTTGCTGGTAGGGAGTCACAAACAGAAGAAGAGGAAGAAGACAGCATGAAGCTGTTGGTTTGGCAACTGTCGCTGTGTGAAGAAGAGGAACAGAGTAGTGAGAATGGCGAGCAGGTCGAAGGCCGCTACTTGGGTCGTCATGGCACGAGCAAAAGAAGGAAGAAAACTAGCTTTGTTGATTTTGCCGGTTGCTCCTGCTGGACATGACGCTGCCAGTCATGGGAAGCTCCTGGTGTGTGTGTGTGTGTGTGTGTGTGATTGGTGCATCGAGTAGAAACGGGAAGAAGAAAACAGAGCAACGATGCTCTATTGTTGTGTTGTTGTTGTTGTTGTTGTCCCTACTATGGAACAATAGGGAGGGACCGAGCAGCTGTAACATGTAACGGAAGATGAAGAAGTCATGCTGTCGTGAACCATGCATAGTGGGAGAAAAAATGGGATCCGGAAAATAGTTGCCGATGCGTTATGGAATCTGCTGTCATGGTGTTGTGTCTCTGGTTTTGGAAATGAAAGAAATCAATGTTGCTGGGTTGCCGATTTGCGAAGGTGGAATGATAAACGAATTGCATCTGTTGTGTGTGATATGAGTTTGTGGTAGGATGAAGATGTGGAATGGCAAAGGGAAGAAGGGAAAACAGAACAAGGTGTTCTGTCTTCGCAGCTGCTATTGCTGCCTAAACAAAGAAGAAGACGAAGGGAGAAGGCTAGCTTCCTTGGTTTCGCTGTCCATTTCTGCTGCTATCGTTGCTACTACTATTGATGTTTCCTATGGCCGAACAAAGAAGAAGCTATGGAAAGAAGAAGAACAGGAAATAGGGACTGTGAATTTTGGGTCCATGATGATGAAGAAGATGAACTGAGTTGTGAGGCATGAAATAGTGAAGCCATGAGAGAAGTTGGTGCATGGAGCGGTAGAGTGTCTGGGTTGTGGTGTTGATCGCAAGGTGAGGTGTTATTGAAGTTGTGGCTATGCTGTGTACGTGTATTGATGTGTGGAGTTGGGAAGGAGGAGACCGAAGTGGCTAGCAATAGAGAAAGAAGAGAAACGAAGAACATAGCAAATTTGATTGCTCTATTCTAAATAGAGATGAAGGGAATGAGCAAGAACACCTGCTGTGAAGTTATACGCTATCTGTTGTGATTTCTGTTACAGCCGGATGAGGAAAAGTATGCAGAAAGAAGATGGATTTCTCCTCATTCTCCATGCCACACGTTTAAGGATGTTCACACACCATTGGAAAAGGTAATGAATGAGGAGTTGGCAGAGTAAGGAGGTTCTGGAATCCAAAGACCCAATTCATGAGGTTCGTTACTATCTAATCTACTGTTGTTTACTAAAGATAAGGAGATAAGGTATATGTATTGTTGACTCACTCGTTAGGTTCCTATTTGAAAGATTTTCTCACTTAACAAACACCATCGTCATGTATGTATTTCTTACAAGCTTTCCAACTTTCTTTTGGGTCTCCAATGGAATAAGACCTGAGAGAAAATGAATAGATGAAAATTAGTTCAGAATATTTCTTTAATAATTTGAGTTAACTAAATTTAGTATTAGAGTATTTATTAATTCTTGAATGTGAGGATTAATTGGGTTGAAAATTTTAATTAATAAATCTTATAAATTAGAATTGAAAAAGTTTTCCAACACAGTAAGAGTTTTATTTAACATTAGAAGTTTAAAATCTTTCATGAGAAAGAATTAAAATTTTAGGCTCTAAAACAAAACACGTAACATCAAGAAGTCATATTTTGTTCGTAACAAATTTATTTACAATCAAAATAGATTATTTAAATCTGTGAAGATTTACTAGATAAAAATAGAAATTCAAAATTTAATTTAAAATATTAGAAATAAAAGTATTAATGTTTTAAGTTAATTGTTTAGCACTAAATAAATTATTTATTTAAAAATAAATAAGTTTTAGAAGCTTAGGAATTAATTTTAAAAGTTTTAATTTTAGATCAAGAAATTCTAAGAAACTTAGAAATCGTTTTAGCTTGACTATATGAAATTCTAGAATTTAGAATTAACTCGAAAGTAATCCAAGTTGATATTTATACTTCATAATTAATTAGAAAATAAATTAAGATTATGAATAATGTTATTAAGTGTTGAATTTCAAATCTTTACATTATAGACTACCGAGTGACTCAAAGGAAAGCAAGGAGTCCTGAAGATTGGAAGAATCAGGTGGGCATGACTTCCTTACCCATATATATTATATAGATTTAAGATTTAAAGCATTTGATTGAATAGTTCTAAGTCATTAGAATTTTCGTAGGAAATTGATTGAAATTGTTTGGTCTATGTGAATGATATGTGATGTATGATAAATTATTTAATCCATGCATAATTAGTTCATGACATGATCTTGCATTTGGATTTACTCAAGTATAGCATGCATGATTAGGGGTATATGCATCTAGATCTTGTTGTTTACTTATGCATCTTATCATGTAATTTGGATACATAGTTTGAATTATTTTTCTAGTGTATTGTGATATGTTTGATGTGATTGAGATTGTTTGTAATACTAAAATAAGATGATGGTTTATTAAGAATCCACGTACTGGTGTGATTGACGAGCCGTGAAGCGGATCGTAGGTATTCCCACCCGGAGCTACCTACGACAGCTCGAAGTCTTTGGGAGACAGTACGAGTCTAGATAAGTACTCTCTCTTAGACTGTGATACTGAGATATGACTAATTTTAGATGGTACTAGTACCTGAGGCCTCTATGATTACGATTAGATTGGATCACAGGGAATACTGAGAGGCATCTCAACCCTCTTCCGGTCTCATATTTTGACCAAAATTAGATGAATGTTTAAAACGCCTAATGTTTGGAGGTGATTGTAATGTTTTTGATTGGGTCTGTATAACGCATTGTGTAGGATCGATCCACTGGGCTTTCGAGCTCATTTCCACTTTATTTTTCAGGTACATTTGGACATAGAGTATGCTAACTCACATCAGAGGACTCACAGTTGAAGTGGATGCCTCATTGGGGAGGTCGTTCGGGATAGGAGACTTGGAGCTCATGTTTTATGTATTTTTACTAGACTGTTTTAATGGAAATATATTGATTTGAACTTTGGTTTATTTTATCTTTAAATGACTTTTCTTGTTTAATGATTTTGATTTTAATAATAGTCTTTAAAGTTATTCTGTTGCATTGTTTATGAATTATCTTGACAAATCCAGTGAATGTATTGAGAACTTATTTTGATTCTTTTGTTTTGTATAAGAATTTTATCGAGACATTGACTTGAGAATATTGGTTATGAGTTAAATTTTGAAGCAAAAGATTTTGCCAGAATGAAATTTTTCAATAACACCTTGATTTTCATCGGGCGACGATCCACACGTAAACGGAGGTTCAGTTAAAAATTGGGGTGTTACAAATATTGTATCAGAGCTCGGTATTATGATACAATGGGCTAGATTTGAGTTCACCGGATATGATTTTCATTGGAATGGAGATTTCACTGAACTTGTTTTTACTGAAAATGAATGTTATCGAATTTGATTTAATCGAGAAGGAAATTTGTTGAAAATGATTTTGAAAAAAGAGTAGAATGGGTAGAGGTCCAGATGCTGTCTTACTCAAGTTGGGTGATATGAATACTGATTGTTGTCCCAGATAGTTGGCCTTCTTTCAGGATAAAGGTCCCTAAAGGGCTTATATGGTTAGATCTTCTTCTTCAGAAGTATATACCAGAGGGTTGACCTCGTTCTGATTAAAGGTGCCAGAGAGGTTGATTGCTACACAGGAAAGGTCTACAACTTGGGGCAGATGGTATCATGGGAAATAATTATATAAAATTGGATAGAGATTAATATTAGGTGGCAAGAAGTCTAGGAAAGGATCAGGGTGATGTCCACGTGCTTTAGTTCACAGTCGCAGGTGTGACACGAGTATCGGTAGACACCCTTGAGACTTTGATGTCTCTACGGGGTAGACATTCCTTAGGTTTGACCTCTACTTTGAAAAGATGTCCTTGAGAGTTGATACCTACGCAGGAAAGGTCAAGAACTTGAAACGATGGTGTCACAAAGAAGTTGTATGAAGTCAAGCTTAGCAATCCTACTGAAGGATATACTAGCCAAACGAAATGATGAGACCCTAGGTCTAGGTAGAGACCAAGTGTTGTCTCGTGAGTGTAGTGGATCATAAATAAATTAAAAGACTTAAGGACATAAGTTAGAAACTGATAATATGTTTGAATGCACACTTGTTTGCCCCGAGTTTGGGAGGAGCCTGTATCTCTAGTCTCTATGTAGGATGCGGTGCATAGGGATTTGGGGCTATGGAGGAATCCTAAATTTGGAGAATAACAGACCATGTTTGGTGAGTAAACGATTTCTTTGGCTGAACTTGTACACACTATATTGTATTGAGATGGGGCGGTACAGTATGGTGGGGCTTGTGTCAACCTTAGAGTAAATCTGCAGATGCACATGTTACATTGTGCCTAATCAACACAATGGGACATGGCAACTGCAGATATCGAGACACTTGCACCATTGTTTGGGTGTAATGCAACTCTTGGTGGAAGTCTGTGTGGAAGGGCGAGTGTGGGATGGGGCACACGGACCTGGAAGCACAAATGGAAGCTTCAGGATTGCATTATGCTAGCGTGTATTGTTTGGTTGGTTGTTGGATGACTGTTTGTTATATATGTAGTTTGATTATTTAAGTATTATAACCCAAATTCCTGTATCCAGAAACAGATGAAATGCTGCCGACTTAAAAGTATAAACCCCTAGACAACTGAGCCAAATCGAGAACTTAGAGACAATGCACCTAGAATCACCCTCGTAAGAGAAACGCAAAAGGGTATAGGTGGAAAGGAAGTAATTAAAGAATGATTTTGAGCTTACTATTCATGAAGAATGGAATGGATTTAGGCTTGCTGGGATTTTAAATTGAATATGTTAGATTATTGGACAATAAATGTAGTGTTTGGATTTTTGGGTTCTCATGGGAAGGTTGAAGTAAATCAACTTAGAATTTGATTAGTATTGATCGAAATCTTATGAAATGTGAAGAGCCCAAAGAATTGTAATAAGCCAACCATTTGATATATTTGAAGAGAATCCTCATGCTAGGAAAACTCTTCCTTCTATTCGAGTGAGCAGATGTTTGAACAGATACAAACCAAACTTCCTGGAACATCTCAATTCTTTCTTTGTCTTATGTTAGAAAGGAAAACATCTACTATATATGGTTTGTGGATGAAGAAAAGTCTAACTAACGTTGGCAATGTGACTCAATGTATTGTTCCAGCAAGGGTTAATGATCAATACTTAACAAATGTTCTCCCGAAAATCAATGCTAAACTTGGTGGCTTAAATTCTTTGTGAGCACACTATGTCGCCAGACGAGATAAAAAAATGAAAATGAATGAATGAGACTTTGAAATAAATACCGAAGAGTGTGTGGAGAGTAATTAAATCCAAATTCTGATTAACTAGGTTAAATTTATTAAATCAATGTGATATATATATATATATATATATATATATATATATACACACACGTATGTACAAAATAAAATTCAATAAATGTGTGAAAAATGAATAAATTAAATTAGTTAAATAAAATGATTGGTATATATTAAGTTATAAAAAATGAATAAATGATAGGTATAAATTTAAATTTTGATTAGCTAATTAAATTAAAGGTTAGGTATATATGAGTGGTAATGGAAATTAGTGGAAATAGGTGGGGCGGTGAGTTACAAACGAAGAGGAGGGCCAAATGGAGTCTCGAATTGTCTGGACAGGAGAAGATTGAGGAAGAAGCCAATGTAGCGTTTAAATAACATGATTAACTTGAAGAAGAAGAAGATTTCTTGTTACTACTCTGAGTTTGTAGGAACAGGAGAAGAAGGAGACCAGCCTTGTTGAGGGTGCTCAGTGTTAATTGGATGAAGGAAAATGAAAGTATGAAAACAGAGTAGGTAGCTCTGTTGCTACTGCTTTGAACTATCGATTGCAGAGCCACGATGCGGTGCTGGTGGCAGGGACTCACAAACAGAAGAGGAGGAGGAAGACAGCATGAGGCTGCTAGTTTGGCAGCTGCCGTTGTGTGAAGAGGAGGACCAGAGTAGTGAGGATAGGGAGCAGGTCGAAGGCTTCTACTTGGATCGTCATGGCATGAGCAGAAGAAAGAAGAAAACCAGTTTTCCTGGTTTTGTCGGCTGTTGCTACTGGACGTAACGCTGTCGGTCATGGGAAGCTCCTGGTATGTGTGTGTGTGATTGGTGCGTCGAGCAGAGATGGGAAGAAGGAAACAGAGCAACGATGCTTTGTTGCTACGTTGCTACTGCTATCCCTGTTGTGGAACAATAGGGAGGGACCGAGCGGCTGTAACATGTAATGGAAGATGAAGAAGTCGTGCTGCCATGAACCACGCACAGAGGGAAGAAGAACGGGATCTGGAAAATGGTTGCTGGTGCATTGTGGAATCTGCTGTCATGGTGTTGGGTCTCTGGTTTTGGAAATGAAAGAAATCATTACTGCTAGGTTGCCGATTTGCTGTAACACCCCAATTTTCGATCGGACCTCCGTTCACGTGTTATGTCACGTGTGGATCGACGCCCGATGAAAATCGAGATGTTACTAGAAAATTTCGTTCTACTCAAAATCTTTTTCTTCAAAATCCAATTCATAGTATATTTGTTCTTAAGCCAATACCTCGGTATTTAATTGTTAAAATCAAACATCAATAGGGTTCTCAAAATATTCACCGGATTATGCAACACAGATTATTAATAATGCAGCGAAAATCCTTAAAATCATTAATTCAGACTAAAATCATTAAACAAATAAAGTCATTTAAAGGTAAAATGGTTAAGTGAAAACCAACGAGATTACATAAAAACAATTCAATAAAATACATAAAAATTAACCTTTAATTCACCTATCCCGGACGACCTCCCCATGAGGTGTCCAAATCAGAATGCGGGTCGTCTGACGTAGTCAATATATTCTACGTCCAGATGTACCTAAAAAATAAAGTAGGAGTGAGCTCGAAAGCTCAGTGGATCATTCCTACACATCACATGCATTATACAGATGCAATCCAAAACATTACAAACACTTTCAAACATTAGGCATTTCAAACATTCATTTGTTTTAGTCGGGGTCTAAGATTGGAAAAGGGTTGAGATACCTCTCGGTATTCCCTGTGATCAAATCCAATCATAATCGTAGAGGCCTCAGGTATTGATACCATCTAAAATCAGTCATGTCTCAGTATCACAGTCCAAGAGATAGTACTTATCGCGACATCGTAACGTCTCCCAAAAACTTCGAGCTGTCACAGGCAGCTCTGGGTGGGAATACCTACAATCCACCTTTCGGCTCGACAATTGCACCGGTACGTAGATTCTTAATACACCTTCGTCTTCTTTTAGTTTAATAAGGTTAAGTCAATCACACCAAAGCATCATTCATATCATAGGAAGCAAAACGAATAATATCAGACATTAGCACAGTAAGGTAAATGATCAAACGATGAAGTCTAGAAGCATTATCTCATATACAAGCATGCCATGATCAAGAAACTAGTCATCACACATCATTTAACAATACCAACAATTCAATTCAAATTTCCTAAAAATATTAACAACCTAGAATCTATCCAAACAAATGTCTTGAATTTTAAATCCGCATAATACATGAGAGAGAGAAAATCACACCCACTTGAGTTCTGGGCAATTTCCTACTCCTTTGTGGTTATGATTGTCCTAGAGTTTTTTATCTGCAAAATAATTATAGCGTACGATTTCTTGATTAATATTCTTATTATTTTCCTACTACTAATGTTCACGAAGAATTTGACACATTTTTGGAAATCTTTTGTGTCCTTAACAATTTAAGTGTTCTATAGTTTCTAATTCTTTTTATTATAGTTACGTTATTCATATAATAATTACGAACAAAATAAGACTTCTATTTGTCAATTCTTTAGTCTTATTCAGATTTGAAAATCTTAGTCTTATGCTACTCCTGAAATTTTACCGAGATCACTTATAGTGCTAATTTGAATAACTATTATTTATTTATTTTTCTAATTTAAATGCTTATTTCCTTAAATAATTGAGTACTTACATTAATGATTTTTTTTGAACTTCTTAATTTAAAAATTTAGATACCTGAAGATACATTAGTTAATTCTTTTATTTTCCAAACCTTAGTATTATATCATGAAACTTTATTATTCTAATTAATTCATATTGATTTATTCGTATTATCTTTGATCCTAAATCAAGTTATAATGATGATAAATCCTACAATAATTTCCTCTTTGTCTAAAGATACTGAAATTACATCAATTTAAAATCTTTGAATTTTTTTTTTTTTTTTTTTTTTTTTGCTTAACTTTAGATTATTGAAAATACCTTTATAAATTGATCTTAACAATTTGACAACTTTTAGTTCCAATTTATGTTTATTTAAGTACATAAATTTTCCTAGGTTATCTAGTGATAGTGTTATTTTATACTCTTAATACTATACAATTTCTTTGTTCTAACCAATACATACTAATTTATTCATCTAATTCAAATTCCTTATTAATCTAATTCATATTATAAAATTTCTTAAATCTAATTCAAAGTATATTTATAAATCCTATTACACTTTGGTTATCAAATAACATGCCTAAGGTCTATAATCCAAAATTCAAATCATTTTCTTACCATTCACTTTCGGTACCTCTCTTCTTCTTGTCCATTGTAGCTGAAAGTTCACCAAAACAGAGCACCGTGCTCTAGTGCTTCTTCTTCTCCGGTCTGCATTGTTGCAGCAGCAACCACACTTCAACAGAACACCATCTCTCTTCAGTTTTCATTTAACCACCATGGAAACAACCCCCCCTGTTTCTTGTTTCATGGCAGCCACCTCATCATTCATCACGGTCCTCTTCTTTGCACAGAAAACTGACTGCAAGCGCACACCAGTTTCGAGCTTCTCCTTATTGTCCTTCTTCTTCCCTCTGTTTTCATGATCCACATGCTCCAACCGTAGCTTCAATTCATCATCCTCTTCGTACCTCACATTCCAGCAACTGACCCAGATTTTTCACGCCTGGAACTTGCAATCACGGCCAGCCATCCCAATTCTTCATCAGTTCGTACCATCTTCTTCTTCATTCTGCAGTGACATTCGGTCAGCAGCAGCAACTGGCTGTAAACCAGCAACGCCGGTCATCTTCCTTCCTCTGTTTCAATCTTCTCTGCTGATCATGCTCTGCTTCAATTTCCAAACCCAGAATTCTGCTATCCATTTGACGTTCTTCGTTTACTCAACACCGTTCTTCATGTATAATCCACTCTTCCGGTTGCTCCCCTCTTCTTCCTCAACCGTCTTCTTCTTCACTCACCGCAGCTCCTTTCTTCATCATTCAGTAACCACAACAGCATGTAGCAGCAGCAACGTCATCCTCTGTTTCACTCCACAGCCAGCAACACAAGTCCAAAGCAACCCAATTCAATTTACACTCACACATCCTAGCTTCCATCTTCACGGACGAACCAGCGACTGAACTGCCCAACTTTCTTCTTCAATGACCGTTTAGTCCCTCTTTATAACCTTTCAATTATCCTGAACATTCTAAAATCACCGCCCGAATTCAAACAACCAGAATGTTCGATCATCACCGCCTGGATTCGAATGACCAGAACTTTCTGAGATTCACACCATTTCATTCATTTTTCCGTTCGACCGAAATCCCACGAATGTGATTTTATTATTATTTTTCTTAAAATCTTGATTTGTTACCCAATTTTTTTGCTTAAAACTTTAGCATAACTCAATGTCAATTTATTTAAAAATTTTAATATATAGTTAATTGCTAATCAAATTAAACCATATTATAGGTTGATAGATATAAGTTAATGGCGTAATTTCCTCATTCAATTTAAGACTTTCATCGTATATATAAATTATTTATTTTTGTTATGATATAAATATATCATTATATTTTTTTTTCACATTAAGATTTCCTTTGACCACAAAATTTAATCGTTAAATCTCATTCACCACAATTATAATTATATACAAAATAAAATAATCTAAACTGCTAACATTTTGTTCGAATAAAATTTCGATCAATCGTCATCAATATAAATATATTTTTTATTTTTTATTTTATTTTATTTTTTTCTAACTATTCACTCGCGGCGTGGCGCACTCGCAACGCTCCGGGGTATTACATTTTGGCGAAGGTAGAATGATAAACGAATTGCATATGTTGTGTATGATATGAGTTTGTGGTAGGATGAAGATGTGGAACGGCAAGCGGAAGAAGGGAAAATAGAGCAAGGTGTTCTATCGTCGCGGCTGCTGTTGCTACCTGAACGAGGAAGAAGATGAAGGGAGAAGACTAGCTTCGCTGGTTTCGCTGTCCATTTCTGTTGCTACCGTTGCTACTACTATTGTTGTTTCCTATGGCTGAACAAAGAAGAAGCTATGGAAAGAAGAAGAACAAGAAATAGGCATTGTGAATTCTGGGTCCATGATGATGAAGAAGATGAACTGAGTTGTGAGGTATGAAACAGTGAGGCCGTGAGGGAAGTTGGTGCGTGGAGCGGTTGAGCGTCTAGTTTGTGGTGTTGATCACAGGGTGAGGCGTTATTGAAGCTGTGGCTATGCTGTGTATGTGTATTGATGTGTGGAGTTGGGAAGGAGGAGACTGAAGTGGCTAGCAATAGAGAAAGAAGAGGAACGAAGAACAGAGCAAATTTGATTGCTCTGTTCTAGACCGAGATTAAGGGAATGAAAAAGAACACATGCTATGAAGTTATACATTATATGTTGCGATTTCTGTTACAGCCAGGTGCGGAAAAACATGCAGAAAGAAGATGGATTTCTCCTCATTCTCCATGCCACACATTTAAGGATGTTCACACACCATTGGAAAAGGTAATGAATGAGGAGTTGGCAGAGTAAAGAGGTTTTGGAATCCAAAGACCTAATTCATCAGGTTCGTTACTATCTAATCTACTGCTGTTTACTTATGATAATGAGATAAGGTATACATGTTGTTGACTCACTCGTTAGGTTCCTATTTAAAAGATTTTCTCACTTAGCAAACACCATCATCGTGTATGTATTCCCTACAAGCTTTCCAACTTTCTTTTGGGTCTCCAGTGGAATGAGACCTAAGAGAAATTGAATAGATGAAAATTAGTTCAGAATATTTATTTAATAATTTGAATTAACTAAATTTAGTATGAGAGTATTTATTAGTTCTTGAACATGAGGATTAATTGGGTTGAAAATTTTAATTAATAAATCTTATAAATTAGAATTGAAAAAGTTTTCCAACATAGTAAGAGTTTTATTTATCATTAGAAGTTTAAAATTTTAGGCTCTAAAACAAAACACGTAAAATCAAGAAGTCTTATTTTGTTCGTAACAAATTAATTTACGATCTAAATAGATTATTTAAATCTGCAAAGATTTACTGGATAAAAATAGAAATTCAAAATTTAATTTAAAATATTAGAAATAAATGTATTAATGTTTTAAGTTAATTGTTTGGCACTAAATAAATTATTTATTTAAAAATAAATAAGTTTTAGAAGCTTAGGAATTAATTATAAAAGTTTTAATTTTAGATCAAGAAATTCTAAGAAACTTAGAAATCGTTTTAGCTTGACTATATGAAATTTTAGAATTTAGAATTAACTCGAAAATAATCCAAGTTAATATTTATACTTCATAATTAATTAGAAAATAAATTAAGTTTAAAAATAATGTTATTAAGTGTTGAATTTCAGATCTTTACATTACAAACTATCGAGTGACTCGAAGGAAAGCAAGGAGTCCTGAAGATCGGAAGAATTAGGTGGGCGTGACTTCCTTGCTCATATGTATTACATGGATTTAAGATTCAAAGCATTTGATTGAATAGTTCTAAGTCATCAGAATTTTAGTAGGAAATTGATTGAAATTGTTTGGTCTATGTGAATGATATGTGATGTATGATAAATTATTTAATCCATGTGTAATTAGTTCATGACATGATCTTGCATTTGAATTTACTCAAGTATAGCATGCATGATTAGGGGTATATGCATCTAGATCTTATTGTTTACCCATGCATCTTATCATGTAATTTGGATACATAGTTTGAATTATTTTTCTAGTGTATTGTGTGATGCTTGATGTGATTGGGACTGTTTGTAATACTAAAATAAGATGATGGTTTATTAAGAATCCACGTACCGGTGTGATTGACGAGCCGCAAGAAGGATCATAGGTATTCCCACCTGGAGCTACCTATGACAGCTCGAAGTCTTTGGGAGACAGTACGAGTCTAGATAAATATTCTCTCTTAGACTGTGATACTGAGATATGACTGATTTTAGATGGTACCAGTACCTGAGGCCTCTATGATTACGATTAGATTGGATCATGTGGAATACCGAGAGACATCTCAACCCTCTTTCGATCTCATACTTCGACCAAAACCAAATGAATGTTTGAAACGCCTAAGTCACATCAGAGGACTCACAGTTTAAGTGGATGCTTCATTGGGGAGGTCGTCCGAAGATAGGGGACTTGGAGTTCATGTTTTATGTGTTTTTACTAGACTATTTTAATGGAATTATGTTGATTTAAGTTTGGTTTATTTTATCTTTAAATGATTTTCTTGTTTAATGATTTTGGTTTTAATAATAGTCTTCAAAGTTATTCCGTTGCATTGTTTATGAATTATCTTGAGAAATCCGGTGAATGTATTGAGAACTTATTTTAATTATTTTGTTTTGTATAAGAAATTTATCCAGACATTGACTTGAACGGAGGTCCGGTTGAAAATTGGGTTGTTTGACTTGAACGGAGGTCCGGTTGAAAATTGGGGTGTTACACGACTGAGGTCCTGACTTGCTGACCATGATCCATGTATGATCTCTATGTGTGTGTGTTTGTGTGTGTGTGTGTGTGACACCCCGGCTCCCGGTTTCTGTCTCTGTCTCAGTTGCGACGATCCGTCGCTTGGGCCGCGCGCGGAGACGACGATTCGTTCGTTCGTTCGCTGAGAGCCGGAGGCCATGTGGTTCATTTCTTTCTTTCTTAGTCTCAGCTACATCTCTTTCTATTAAATAGGCTATGATGTGAAAAATTAAAATGTACAATGGCCATCCAACAATGGTTTCTTTCGGTAGACATGAAATTCATTTAAAATACAAGCAGCGGAATCCATTTTATTCGTAAATCAATAATGAATCAATATTCGGCCGAATAAAATACTTTGCAGCGGAATCACATTCCAAATTCATTTCCAAAACATGATATGAAAAAGAAAACATGGCCAGTGGGCCTAAGTTCCAAAATCCTCAACTTACATGTCAAACAGTTCAAAATCAGAGAGGCACATGCCGTAGTTAATTTAAATACAAAATGATACGATAATAACTCAAATAGAACTAGATAAAAACTGTAACAACTTCCCAACAAGGTCACTACCCAAAAACAGCCCATGTGCTGGCCTACTTCCGCAGTGTCAATGATCACCTGTAATAAAAAATGGGTGAGCTCGAGAGCCCAGTGGATCATCCCTACACATCGCTAGCATTATACAAACCAGAATACAAAACATGCAATCACTTTCATTACATTAGGCGTTTCACACAA
>JAJIYU010000143.1:0-66504 GCA_030144865.1 Tinospora cordifolia | reverse complement strand
TTCAGGAAATTGACTTGAATCATGAAGGCCATGGATATTAGATTATTTCTAAGTTTTGAAAGTTCTATTTTAAGGGCATGTTGCCCAAATTTTGAATTTAAGACTTTCGCTAAAATTTATTTAAGTTTTGAGAGTTATGTACTCTAGTTTTGATTTAAGAATGTAACTTTCTTTATTTTATTTGAATAAATAAAGAGTTTGAAGTATTCCTTTATCTAATTATATAGCCCCATTGAATTGAAATTTAATACATTGTGATGTATCCATGAACGTTTTCAATAAGTTTTTAAATAAAGGAATTGAGATGCAAGTTGCGTACTTGTAAATGTAACATAGGACCCAACCCACCTTGTGGTTGAGCTTAAACCTGTCTTTAGGGGGTTGGGGTGTTAAATTTATCTTGAACATGTTCGTTCTCCCTTGCTTAGAGGCTTTTTATAATGCTCATTGTGACATTAAATTTATTATCTTATAATTGAGCATTATCATATTTTAAGGTTCATTATTTAGTAATTGAGTAATTAATTATAAAATATATTTAACTACTTTTGATATAAATTAATATATTTTCCAAGAAGTATATATATCAATATCAAACCAAATGCATTATAAAGATTGATTATAATTAATTACTCATTGTGTGATATTATTTTAATTGTAAGAAATACAGATGTACTAAGAAATTAATAACAATAGATCATGTGAGCTTAGGCGCATCAAGATTATCAATTTTACCAATACATCACCCTACTTAGATTCATGATACATGGCATCATCCCATTCATCTATCATTAAAGTAAAAAATCTTGCAAATCTCGAGAAACATCAATGGCCAAGATGGAAATTGGAGGAAACTTAAAACACGTGAAGACATCTTCATCATCCACCATTTCTTTGTTGTGGATCTCAAGAATCATCTAATGGATGACTTTATATTTATGAGAGAACCAAGGTTGATAGTGATTAGTCAATTTAATAACGTGAGGTTGAAAATAGTTAGAAAAGAACAAAGACCATGAAAAACAAACTGAACAAAAAAAGAAAAAAGGGGCTTGCGCCCAAAGACATGGTCCCCATTTTTGGGACTGCGGTCTTGCGATTGAGGGGGACATATTGCAGGACTATGATCCAATGAGTGAAGACTGCAGTCCTGACATTCCAAAGTGGTAGTACCCTGAAAACTCTGTACTTGATGAAATGAAATCCAATTTCTATTCAATGAAATTTGGGTGCAAAATAAAATCGAGTTCATTTCAGGGCTAAATTTGGTAGGTTCCAAAACTCTCATTTAGTGACCCTTAGGGACCCAAAACAACATGAAATGAAATAAGGTAACATGAACTAACCAATTAGACAACATATCCAAAAATTAGGACAATTAGTCAAGATTAGGGTTTCATTTGCCAAACACCTTTTAAGGGAGTCCAAATTTGGAAAGGACTGAGAATAGGGATACTTTGGAAACTCGAAATGACTCAAAATGAAACGGGATGACATGAGCTAACAAAATAGATGACATATCCAAAAATCAGGACAATTGGCCAAAATTAGGATTTTCATTTATCTAGTGACTTTAGTGGGTTCTAAATAAAAAAAATATGTGAAAGAAAAATCACTTTGGGCCAAACTATACCTTAAATTTTTTATTAAGTTCATGTGATTCCAAAACTACATGTTAAAAATTGTAATTCCTTGTAAATTAGGAGATTTTAATTTTTATTTGATTTGTGTGAGCCCATGAAGTCATGGCCACCCTAAGCATGTACAAGTCATATGGGTGGAACACCATGATCGTGTGCACCCCACCCTACCTAAAGCTCCATTGAATGTTTCCTTTATTTAAATCCTTGTAAAATGATCCCATGTTCGATGCAAATGATTCTGTAGACTTATAGTCTAGAAACCATGAGACATGATTCCATATACACCCCCCACTTGATTGTGTACACCTACACCCTCTTAAGCCAAAATCGGCCCAACCATGTACATGTGTGTGTGCAGACATGTAATCAACCTATTTAGATAGTTTCTTGGAACCAAGATGAACATCTTTGACTATTATATGGTATCCCCTCAAAATTGATAGTGTACACCCATGCTTGATGTCCAAGAAATAAGAGAATGGAAAAGTATTCCTTGTGTGTTTGTGTGATGAGCAAGCAAGGAAACTAAAAAGGAAAGTTGCCATGAGCACATATGGGATGTCCCATTTGAATTAGAATATGATTTAGACCTCTTTTGTGTTCACACATAATTAGGAAACAAGATTGTACTCATATCTTTTGAATTAGAAAGCCATACTGGTCCTACTTGCCAACCATGAGCACACTTATCCTCTTTATGCAAACCATTCCCTCTTGTTTGCAAACTTGCCCAAACTTTGTGAGCTACCCAAGCTGCCCAAGACTAACCAAGATGTCCCCTTAGTGCTGTTAAACATCTATATAAACCGCCTCAAGCTCTCATTCTTCTCATCCCAAAACAAAGAGATAACACTTCCCTCTTTGCTTGTTTTGAGCCCTTTTATTGACATCTCTTCTCATTTCTCTTATGTTCACAAGGAGAAGATTTAATTTCAGTCTTCTAGCGAGTTGTTTTGAGTGCTTTTGTTGGTGGTTAAAAATTCTTGAAGTTCAGAAACTGGTAGATAAGGGCAACCTCTGCTAGATTCAACAAGAAACTTAAATTGAGGTGGAGGAGATTTTTAGAACTTCTATCTTGTTATTTCAAGTTCTTAGCATGTTCATGCATGTTTATTTTTTAGTTTACAACATGATTATTTAGTTTTAGCATGATTGATCATATTTAAATTTTAGTTTAGCATGTTTGCATGTTTTTAATCATTCATGAGATCATACCATGCCTAAAAACTATGCTTAGGATTGCTTTTAAGTTTTCAAGCATGCTATGTGTGTTTTCTTGCTTTCTTGGTTGTTTAAAATTCTAAGATTTATATTCTAAATTTTTTTTCATGATTTTGTGATTTTAAACATAAGAAAGTGAAGATAAGAACCATGTATTTTCATAGTGACCCGCATGGGTGCAATGAATGTTCTTAACACATGCTGGGACTGTGTGGTTGCAAAGTGCAACTAAGAGATACTTGGTACATGACGTCCAGTGGAAAGTAACAAAAGAATGTCTTTCCACCCTAAAGAGGGGTATCTAAATTGAGAACATCAAGGAAGTAGAACTTTTTTCAGTCATAACGTTAACTTGAAACCAACTTGTTGTGTGAAACACTAAATGTATGATACTGTGTGAATTTGGATATGTTAGTGATTTGAAATAGTAAGTTAGTTGTTTGATGAATGATCCACTGAGCTTTGTACTCACCCCTTCATCTCTTATTTTTTTTTTATGAAATTGAGCCGTGAAGACGTTGCATATTAGTGATAAGTCTATTTTTAGAAAGTTTCTAGGTAGGGCATGTTGTCCAAGTTTTGAATTTCCACTGCAAGTTAATTAAAGACTTCCGTTGTAATAGTTTTTGAATTAGAAAGTTTTGTACTTTCCCTTTTTGAATAAATAAAGATCATGAATTTCTTTTATTTCTCTTTTAATTGCCTTAGTTAAACCTATTTCTAAATTTGAGTTGAGTACTTTTGATTTTCATTAAGGCATGAGATAATTGAAATAGAAAGTCAAGTGTGAGTCACTTGTAATGTAATACCAGCCCGACCCGCCAAATGGTTAAGTCCACTGTCAAGGAATTGTGGTTATGTCCAATGCTCAAAGAATATGGAGGTTCGGGTGTTACAAAAGTTCATAAAAATAGGGTCCTATGATTGAATTTAGAATTGGAAGGTTTGTTAAGAAAAACCAAACACTCAGAAGTTCTCCATTATAAACATATAAGCGCAAAAACCCTAACCACAATTCAATTTTGCAGTTGCTCATCTTATACTTGCAAAGGAAAACCCTAATCATTCTTCTCGAACTTTGCAATCACGCAACCCTTATCGAGACCAAAAAATCAACAGTTGCAGTTAGACTTTTCCCTTTCCCCTACGTGTCTGAGATCACTGTTCACCTGTTCAACCTTCCTTGACAACATCACGACGCTAAGAGAAAAAGGTGCATCAAGTGTAGGAGAGGGAAGAACTACACGTTTGCCGGATTAAAGGTATGATACCTATTCATGTAAAAGCACACGATATTGTTATCTATTCCCGTCCCTTTTTGTTGAATAATAACCGTTTTTTTCATCTTTGTTGAATAATAACCATTTTTTTTTCTTTGTTGAATAATAACTATTTTCTCCCTGGGATAATAGTGCAGCATTAAGTACCCGGAAGGACTACCATAGGAGGGACGATTAAGGAGAGGTACAATACACTTTTAACCATTGAATAGTTCTCCTTCAATCGTATAAGTGATAAATAAAAGTCTCAAGTACAAGGGAAACAGGAAATGCGCCAGAATGCAATTTTTCAGAATACCTTGTAACTATTGCAGTGCAACACATAACACACAGTGAATAACCTTGTTTTACTGCAATAATAAGGATAGTATTGCGGTAACACAATAAACAAGTAGTTTATCGAATTTTTGTGCACAAAACTATAACATCTAACAGTAATGACCTATTTGCATATCATATAATATGTTGATCGTTAAATAATGGTTTTAGAGAGTAAAAATGGTGCGAACACTTATATTGATGAAGATTTACATGTTAAACTACTTGGTTGGGAAATTGTAACCACTGAGGTGTAAATTATAATGCAAGGAGCAAAATAACAGGTGGAAGTAACTACCTGAACTATTTCGTATTATTTTGGTTAAAATATGAAACATGATTGTGTGTGATTATGGTTATTCTTTGTATAGGAGCATGCTAGGGATGTATACCTATTAATTGAATGTTTATCTATGTTGTGAAATCATAGCATGCCATAATTTGTCTGAAGGTATGTTACAGTTAAAATCTACGCTATGCATGCCATGTGATGATTATTATGATTAATGTAATTACGAGCATGACAACTTATTTATTTATGTCCATTGGTTATTTATATTGGATATTTGAAATGTGGCTATGTTTTTGGTCATTAATCAAAGAAGGTAAAATGAATTAACCATGTTCTGACACAGTGATGCAGATACTGTGGTAAGATCTCTAAGTGAAAATCTATGTTGATGGGCAAGAGTGGTATGCGACGCTCGAACTCGGAGGCATAGGTGGAAGCTTGGAATCTTGCTATGCTAGCATTTTGTTTGTGATGATATATGAGATTGTTTGCTTACATATTTTATGTATGTAAAGATTGTTAAAATACATATGTGTTTTTAATTTTGAGACCAAATCCTATACCCAGAAATGAGCAATTCATTATGTACATAGAAGCATAAACCAATAGGCCACTGAACAAACGAAGACTTAGAGACATGAACATAGAATTATGCTAGTATGAAAGAAATAAATGTTCTAATTATGTACATGGGATTTCTTCGCTAAATTTATGATGACTGAATGGATCTTTAGTTGTAGATAAATGGTAGAATTCAAGAGACATGCTATGAGAGCTGCTGCATCCAATGAAACTGAACCAAAGGGGCAAAGGGCATAGGTTAACCAGGCTGAGGCTCAGGTTGGGGCTGTGTTGACTCCAGAGTTCTAGGATGAGATTATTAGACGGGTCAGTAAGCAGATCATGAGAGTATTGCAGTTGCGACAAATGTAAGCAAAGGCAGTAGCAGAGCCGCATATATAGGCCCCACCCTAGGAGCTGATACCGATATAGCAGTTGGTGCCAATGCTAGAGGTTCAAGTGCATCAAAGGGCACAGGAAGAGATTGAGGACAAGGAATAGAGGGCGATGTTGATTGAGTTACTCAAACTTTGCCCATCCCAATTTGATGGTAAATCTGACAGCATGGCTGCAGATCACTAGTACCAAGAGCTAGATGAGCACCCATAGAGTTATATTGGCCACAAATCAATTTAAGGGACTAGCCAAGAGTTGGTGGCAGATGCTAAAGGTAGATCCGAACACTGACATACAACATATTAACTAGGAAGAATTTAGAGAGTTGTTCTATGAGAAATTCTTTCTTGAAGTGACACAAGTACAGATGAAGTCTGAGTTCATCAAGTTAACTCAAAGGGATATGATAATATCTGAATATGAGGTCAAGTTCACTAAATTGGCCAACTTTGCTCCTAAACTAATTATAGATGAAAAGATGAAGGCTCGCAGGTTTGTAGAAGGCCTGAAGATTGACATATGCAAGGTGGTAAACCCAATGGGTCTAAGAACTTACAAAGAAGTAGTGGAAAAAGCAGTACTGACTGAATGAGAGATCAACTTCGAGTAGAAGTTAAGGAACAAGGGCAAGAGGCCAAACAACAGTAAAGAGTTCTAATGGAACCAAAAGAAATAGAATAGAAATCAACCTCAAAGGTAGCAGACCCAAAGCATAATTGATAAGCAACAGGCTCAGAGAGAAGGAGCTTGTTACAACTGTGGGCAGAAGGGACATATGGCCAAGGAATATCAGAATTAGGGAGACTAGAGGCAGATCCAAGGGCAGAATAATGGTCAGGGTAGGAACCAAGGTGGGTATGGACAGCAGCAGCCACAACAGAGGCAGCCCCAACAACATCAGTAATAACAACAGTGGGCAGACAAAACTAGGCTTGAGTGTTTTCAAACAAGGACGGACAAGTAGACCCAGCTTTGGCTATCGAAGGTACCTTCCTACTATTTAATTGCGCTATCAAAATCTTGTTTGATTTTGGTGCCGTTAAATCATTTGTGTTAGAAGAACTAGTTAGAAGATTACAACTAAACATCCACACCACCAGAATCATTATATGTATGCACTCCCATATGATAAACTTGTATATGTGAATTGAGATTTAGAGATAATCTGATAACTGCCAACCTTAAAGTGTTACCTTTCCACATTTATGATGTGATATTGGGCATGGACTGCTTAACCCAATGTTAGGATCTGATTGATTGCCCGAGATGGAGAGTCACATTGATTCTACAATCTGGCGAACTAATAAAGGTAAAGGGGGATATGCAAATATTACCCCAAAGCCCTATGGCTGTTATGTTGCATTGTATAAGGCAGAGTAAGAACTACACACAAGTCTTGGATGATGATATTAGGGAGCCGAAAGATATTTGGGAAATACCTATAGTGCGAGAATATCTAGATGTGTTTCCAGATGATTTACTTAGACTACCACCATATAGGCAATTAGAGTTCAAGATTGAATTACAACGAGGCACGAATCCTATAGCCATTCCTCCTTATAAAATGGTGCCAGTGGAGTTGATTGAACTCAAGACACAGCTGGACAAACTCTGTAAGAAGGGATTCATTAGGCCAAGTGAATCACCATGCGAAGCTCCTGTCCTATTTGTGAAGAAAAAAGATAGCTCAATGAGATTATGTGTTGATTACAGGAAGATCAACCAAGTGACCATAAAGAATAAGTATCCTCTACCCAGGATAGATGACCTATTTGATCAGTTGAGGGGAGCTACTCATTTTTTCGAGATTGATCTGAGGTCAGGTTATCACTAGTTAAGGATCAGGGAGACAAACATTCATAAGACAATCATTAGGATTCGATATGAACATTTCGAGTTCACAGTGATGTCATTTGGTTTGACCAACTCACCAGTTGCATTCATTGACTTGATGAATAGAGTTTTCTGATAGTATCTGGATCAGTTCATCGTAGTATTCATGCATGATATTCTAATTTACTCTAGATCAGAAGCTGAACACATAAAGCATTTGAAAATTGCACTGCGCACACTGAGGAGAAATGAATTATACGCTAAGTTCAGCAAGTGTGAGTTCTGAATGAAGACAATCAAGTTTCTTGGCCACATATATTTGGCCGAAGGGATATTGGTTGATCCAAATAAGGTGGAGTCGATGATTAATTGGAAGCAGCTAAAAATGGTGATAAAAATCAGAAGCTTCTTGGGTTTGGCAGGATACTATCGAAGGTTTATTCAAGACTTCTCCAAGTTAGCTAGACCTATGACTAAGTTAACTAGAAAAGGAGAGAAATTTATTCGGAATAAGAAATGTAAGGAATATTTCCAAGAATTGAAGAAGAGGATGACTTCAGCTCCAATCTTGGTTACCCCTACACTTGGTGTTGGATACATTCTGTATATAAATGCATCACAGAATGATTTGGGTGTCGTATTGATGCAAGTAGGGAAAGTCATTGCTTATGCCTCTCGACAACTAAAAAGCCATGAGTAGAACTATCCTACCTAGAACTAGCTGCTATCGTGTTTGCCTTAAAGATTTGGAGGTATTATCTCTATAGAGAGAGAACCTATCTATTTTCAGACCATAAGAGCCTGAAGTACATCTATACTCAAAAAGAGCTAAACCTAAGATAGTGGAGATGGATGGAGTTTCTAAGGATTATGGCTTCCAACTCCACTACCATCTAGGAAAAGCTAATGTCATAGCCGCCACCCTTAGCAGAAAGTTTGATAAGAAGAATGAAAAAAGGGGTTAAATGTTTCAACTGATTGGTAACTACAATCTGAGTGTAACTTCAGACGAAAAGCAAGCATACCTATTTGTATTGGCTTGCCAACTAGATCTACTACGGTAGATTAGAGATGAGTAGAAACAAAACAAATAGATTGTGGACCTGATAGAAGGTGTTCAACTGGGCAAGCACACCGATTTCAGGATTGATGTCGAAGGTACATTGAGACTTGAGGATAGAATTTGTGTAACAAAGAGTGGGTAGAACAGAAGAACCATACTAGGTGAGGCACACCAGACTGAGTACATAATGCATCCAGGAGATAATAAGATGTACCAGAACCTCAAGAAAACCTACTAGTAGAGAAGTATGAAGAGGGACGTAGCCAAGTATGTCTCTAAATGTCTGACTTGTCAACAGGTAAAAGCCGAACACAAGAAACCCTTGAGGATGTTGCAACCACTTTCGATCCTAGAATGGAAGTGGGATAATATTGTAATGGATTTCATAAGTAGCCTACCCAAAAATCAGAAGGGTTAAGACACAGTATGGGTGATTGTAGATCGGCTCATGAAGGTAGCTCATTTCCTATCCATCCGATCTACAGACACAGTTGGAAACTGGGAGAACTGTATGTTAAGGAGATAGTAAGGCTACATGGTGTTCCCAAGACCATTGTGTCTGACAGAGATTCCAAATTCACATCTCAATTTTGGCGAAGCTTACAAAAGGATTTGGGCAGTAGACTTACTATGAGTGTTGCGTTCCATCCTCACACAAATGGACAGTCTGAGAGAGTGAGAGATATATTAGAAGATATGTTGAGAGCGTATGTTCTTGACTTCAAGGGTAATTGGAGCAAATACTTGCACTTAGTAGAGTTCGCTTACAATAACAATTACTAGGCGAGTATTAAAATGGCTCTATACGAAGCTCTCTATGGCAGACCCTATAGATCTCCATCATGTTGGGCAGACTTTGAGGATCATGTACTTATGGGGTCAGACCTAATACAAGAAATGAACAAACATGTGAAATAGATCCAAAAGAGGTTAAGCATGACTTAGAGTGGGTAGAAGAGTTATGCGGATAAGAGGAGAAAACCTCTGGAGTTTTAAGAGGATGATAGAGTATTCCTGAGGTTTAGCCCACAGAAGGGGATTAAACGTTTTGGGATCAAAGGGAAACTATCACCAAGTTCATCGGTCCGTTCGAAATATATAGGCAAGTTGGTGAGTGTGCTTATGAGTTGGATCTACTGAATAGAATGTCCATGATCCACAACGTGCTCCATGTTTCGATGCTGCGAAAGTATGAGCCAGATCCCTCTCACATCATACATTGAGAGGAAATCAAACTCCAAGATAATGCCACTTACGAAGAACCAACAATCAGAATATTGGATCGTAAAGTGCAGAGTCTCAGAACTAAGGACATCCTTCTAGTCAAGATTTTATAGAAACACCATGACCCAGAAGAGGCAACCTAGGGGTTAGAGTGCGAAATGTGGAAGAAGTGCCCTGATTTCTTTACTAGGAGTAACTAACTAGAGAGCATCGTACAGATATGTTATCATTTTAAATTTCAAGGACAAAATTCTTTTAAGGGGGGTAGATTGTAATAACCTGAGGTTGAAAAATAGTAGGAAAAGGACAAAGGCCAAGCAAAACAAATTGAACAAAAAAAAAGAAAAAAAGGGGCTTGCACCCAAGGATTGCGGTTCCCATTTTTGGGATCGCAGTCTTGCAATTTGAGGGGGGAATATCGTAGGACCATGGTCCCATGAGTGAAGACCATGGTGCTGATGTTCCAAAGTTCATAAAAATAGGGTTCAGCGATTGCATTTAGAATTGGAAGGTCTGTTTGCATAGAAAAACCAAAGACTCAAAGGCTCTCCGTTATAAATACATAGGGGCAGAAAGCCTAACCACAATTCAATTCTACAGTCGCTCATCCTATGTTCGCAAAGAAAAACCCTATCATTCTACCCAAACCTTGCAGTCGCGCAACCCTTATCAGGACCAAAAAATCAATTATCATAGTTAGACTTTTCCCTCTCCCCTACGTGTCTGAGATCATTGTTCACCTGTTCAACCTCCTTAAAACATCATGACGCTAAGTAAAAAAAGACTGCATCAAGTGTAAGAGAGGGGAGAACTACACGTTTGCCAAACTACTATACGGAGGTAAGATACCTATTCATGCAAAAGCACATGGTATCGTTATCTATTCTCATTCCCACTTTGCTGAATAATAATCATTTTTTGCCTTTGTTGAATAGTAACCATTTTTTCCTCTTTGTTGAATAATAACCGTTTTCTTGCTGGGACAATAATGCAACGTGAAGTATTCGGAAGGACTATTAAAGGAGGGACGATTACGAAGAGGTATAATACACTTTTAACCACTGAAATAGTTATCATTGAAATAGTTTTCCTTCAATCTTATAAGTAATGAATAAAAGTCTCAAGCATGAGGGAAACGGGAAACGTGCTTGAATACGATTTCCCAAAATACTTCATGACTATTGCAGTGCTGCACATAGCACATTATGAGAATAACATTGTTTTACTACAGTAATATGGAGAGTACCACTATAACACAATAAACAAGTAGTTTATCAAAGTTTTGTGCACAAAATTGTAGCATCTAACAGTTATGACCTATTTGCATATTATATAATATGTAGATCGCTAAATAATGGTTTTACATATTAAAAATGGTGCAAACACTTATATTGATGAAGATTTACATGATAAACTACTAGGTTGAGAAATTGTAACCATCAAGGCGTGAATTAGAACATGAGGAGCGAAATAACATGTGGAAGTGACTAACCTGAACTCTTTTGTATTATTTTGGTTAAAATATGAAACATGACTGTGTGTGATTTTGGTTATTCATTGTATAGGAGCATGCTAGGGGTGTATAACTATCGATTGAATGTTTATTTGTTTTGTGAAATTATAGCATGCCATAATTTGTATGAAAGTATGTTACAGTTAAAATCTATGCTACGGATGCCATGTGATGATTATTATGATTAATGTGATTATGAACATGACAACTTGTTTATTTATATCCATTGGTTCTTTATATTGGATATTTGAAATGTGGCTATGCCTGTGGTCATTAATCAAAAAAGATAAAGAGAATTAACCACGTACCAACATGGTGATGCAAATACTGTGGTAGTAGTCTAGCATTGTTGTGGGTATTCCTAGCCATAGGCAAGTCTCTTATTGAAATAGGACTATAAGTCTAAGTGATACTTCACTATCTTGTTTGATGATCGAGTGAGACATCAACCCTGAAATAGGGTCCCAAGTGTGTAACGGGCCTTCGGGCATTACATTGAATACTTCGAACCTAAGTTGGAATGTCGAAGAAGAAAACCTTTTGGTCTTAACGTTAACCTAAACAATTGAATCATTGAAACGCCTAATGCTTTATAAGTACTTCCATGTTTGTAGTTTGACTATTATAATACTTGAAATGTTTTTGTGTGAGATCCATTGGGCTCTTGAGCTCACCCCCACTAATTTCTTTTCAGGTAACCTTTGAAGGCACTTGTGATGACAAGTGAAGAGCTGCATTTTTGTAGTCATGATACATCTCTCTGTTGAGGTTGATTAGGAATAGTGTTACTCGTTGTTTATCAGTTTTTAGCGCATGGGACCCATATTTCATTTATGTTTAGTTCTTTTCAGCAATGGGGCCAAGCATTGGTTAATTATTCATTTTGAAATTAGGCCATGGGGTTGGAGTATTTTATTTCATCTTCTTGAGATTCATGACGTTATCATTTTTAGACATGCCATCCCTATGTTTATTCATGTTTGACATTGTTGTTTATGTTTCCACACTTTGATATTTTATTAGGATGGTATGAAAAAGGAAAGAACACAAAGTAACGTCCCAGTCTCCAAATATTGATGGCGAGAGTGACCGCATATGATTCTATCTCGAGGCAAGAAACGAAGATGCCTAGTCAATGGAGTATGAGACGGTGTTTGGGGGCCGGGGTGTTACACTCAAGTAGTCTTTCCAAGAATTTACATGTTATATTTTTCCTTTTAGCTTTGTCCTAACTATCAGTTGCATAGCATACTAACTATATTATAGGCATTTTGCATATGTTTTTGCATGGCTTAAGTAGAAAATATGACATATTTGCTTATAAATAGGTGCATGAACATTTATCTGAGCATTGCATATTTATTCATACATTTAGAGAATCTCAATATAATTTTTATTCATTTATACTCATAACATAATCCTCGAGAAAGGTTCTTAGTTGCTTGTGCAAGGTAAGATTAGTTGGAAATGGATATATACAAGGAAGGACGTTGAAAAAGGTCAAAGTGTAGAAATTCCACTGACTACCGCTGTAAAGGAACATATACTACGATAACTAGAGCGTTAAAATGAGGAAAAGTAGGCAAAAGTAGTACTGTGACCCACTACTGCGGTAACTAGTGAAGGAACCACTGTAGAGAATTACCATCGTGGTAACTAGAGGGATAATTTGAGATGCAATCTCTATAAAATTGGAATGCTATTGAAAATTTCTTTCTGTCAAAATTTTCTTTCTTCAATTCAAGTTCCTAACAAATAGTTTTCATAGAAATATATGAAAGCATATTTCACATAGAATTAAAGATCAAAATAATTTCTCACTATGTTCATCGGATTTATACAATTATACAAAACAAGCTAAGAATTACGTTCACTGGATTTCTACAATTATACAAAACAATCTAAGAATCAAAAATTATAAATCATAAATTACAAATTATATAGCGAAATCACTTCAAAACTTCTATTAAAATAATAAATGTTAAACATATGATATTGTTCAATAAGATGATCGACTGAAATCCAAAACCAAAATAAATACATGAAAATCAATTCAATAAAAATAAACAAAATACAACCTCCATATCTTCCTATCCTGGATAACCTCTCCCATGAGGTTACCATTCAAAAGTGAGAGTAGTGAGAGTTTTCTGACATAGGTTACAGTACTCTACGTCCATGTGTACTTGAAAAATAAAATGGGAGTGAGCTTGATAGCCTAGTGGATCATTCCTACACATTATACAGATCAAAACTCAAAACATTACAAACACTTTCACGCATTAGGCATTTCAAACATTCATTTGTTCTAGATGTAGTATAAGACCGGAAGAGTGTTGAGATGACTCTCGGTATTCCCTGTGATCTGAGTCAAAACCAATCTCAGGTAACGCCCAAGGCCGGTTACCTGTCAGAGTCACAATCCAAGGGAGTGTACTTTCTAGCACATAGTATCATCTCTCAAGGACTTCTAGCTATCCTAGACAGCTCCAAGTTGAGAATACTTACGATCTGCCTTGTAGCTCGTTGATCTGAAGCGGTGGCACATACGAGATACCACCTCGATCCGCTTCAGGCTCATCAATCGCACCAGTATGTGGATTCTTAATAATCCTTCGTCTGATTTTAGTTTACAAGCAATGTTAATAATGCTAAACCAACACACACTTAGCATCCAATCAAGTGAATAATTTATGCAAATATTATGATGAATGAAATGAGTGAATGATAGAATATTTAGTGCAATCTCTATAAATGCATGTAAGGAAATAATTAACAAAGCATCATGTTATCATCAAAACACTTCAGACAAGTTTATTAACATATTGCTAAATGTCCTAAAACGATTAAATCAAAATGCTTTAAATTTAAAATCCGTATAATACGGATGAATAAGAAAATCCCGCCCACCTGGATTTTTAGATTTCCTTTCTTTTTATTCGTTGCTAATGTTCGTTCTAAGAATATCAATCTGCAATAGAAAATCATTATAATAATTATTTATAAGTTCTTATTTTCTTTTTCCAATTTAAATAAAATAAATTCCTAACTAAAAAAAATATAATAATTTCCATGGCTTTTTATTTAATTATTTTTAGCTAATTAAAATTATTTTTAGCTAATTAAAATTATTTTAATATTCACATCTATATGTTAATTTAAAATAATTTTTTTCAATCTCCTAGTTGCCTCAATTTTAAATAATTTATTCATATCGTAAATAAATTAGTTACGAACAAAATAAGACTTCGAGATAACCTAAGTTTAGTTTCAGTGTTTAAATTTTCATTTATTTCCTATAATAGATTCAAAGCTTTCAGAATTTTATTTTTCAGGTTTTTAACTTAACTAAAACAATTAAATTTTAAACTTCTAATCTTTTTTCCTCATCTACTATATAAAAATTATCCCTAATTAAATTAAAATTATAACAGTGAAATCTTTTTAATTTGGGTTTCTAAAATATTAAACTTCTTTTCAATTTTTTTTAATTTTTTTTAAAAATTAAGTTAGAAAATTTTAATAAATAAATAAGTAAATTTTTAAACATTTAAACATTTATAAGTTAGTTCAAGATCACAAAATTTAAATAAATAAATAAATAAATAATTTTTGTACATTTCCGCATTTGGTTTCCGGTTCAAATCCTTCCAAAATTGGTATTCAACGTTTCTGAAATTCTTGGCTCGTTCGTTATTAGGCAAACCAAGACATCAATGTTTATTATCTTCGCACCTTGAGGTTTTCAGATTGCATTAACAATTTCGAAAGTTTATTTTATAGTACACAGAAATAAACCAACATGTTGCTGGTCCTTCTTCCTTATTTTCACTCTTCACGTCGAACAATTTCAGCTGCAACAACCAAGTCAATTTCGATTTTCTTCTTCACGGTTCAACAGTTTAATTTGATGTCCAAATTTTCTGTCCATAAATCATCAAACACATTCAGAAATTCATACACTTTTAGCAACCCAATTTCACATCCAGCAAGCTCATGTCCCTCATTCCCCTTCTTCGTTCTTCATCTAATCGAACCAGAAAACTTAAAAATCAACACACCAAAGATTTGATTTACATTCAGCAACTTAATCCATGGCCAACAACTCAAACACGTTTAAATTAATTTCCAACAACCTTAAACACGTTCAACATCATCAAATCGATCATCCCCAACCAAAAAATCATCAAAATGCACCACAAAACAAGGATGTAAACCAAAAATTTAAACCAGAATTTAGGGCATCATCTCCCTTGCTTTTAACGATCGAAAAACAAGAAAAATGAACAAAAAAAAAACAAAATTCTGGTTTTTCCTTCTTCTTCCATTACACAAACGCCCCAAACCTACAACTTCGAATCACAGTTTTAGATTTTGGTTTCCTCTATTTTAACACTTCACAAACCAGATTTGAAATCAAACTAAGAATCCAATTTTTATTTCCTCTTCTTCGATTTCATGGACGCCCAAAACCCAGAAAATCAGCCCCCATTTGTTAGGTTCTTCTTTTCTTGTTTGGTTCTTCAGCTCTAACATCCCAAACCCATATTTCACTTCATTTATCTAGATTATTCGACCATTTCTGCCACCTAAATCAGCTTCTTTTGACTTCCAAACCAAACCATAATTTTTTGGTTCGGTCATCGAATTTCCATTTTTTTGCTCAACACCATCCAAAATTCATATTTTCTAGATTAAATTTCGGATCATAGTCCACCAATATATCAATCCATCAATATTCTGATCAACTACTAATTTAACTTGTTTAATTCTTTCAAATCATAGTTCGTATTAAATTTCATTTTTTTTTTTTTGCGCACCTCTAGCGTCATCGCGCCCATGCGAGTAAACTATAACATAATTTATTTATTTGTCTGTCAATTAATCAATATTTGATTTTTCTATCTCAAACAAAGCTTTGATAATAAACCACTAGTAATTCCATTAACCGGTAGTTTGATCAATCCATTTTCAAATTTTATTTTTTCAAATCAATCTTTATTTTTTTTTCTACCAATTTTTTTTATCAACTAATATTTTATTTATTTTATTATTATTATTTTTTTCATATTGTAAGGACTATTGCTTATTTTATTTTGAATTCTTATTTTTATACAAAATAATATTTTATTTTATATTTACTCACGACATGACCCGTTCACAAAATTCTAGGGTGTTACACACTAGCTTATACCTTATGTACGACAGTCTTAGATCATCTATAGGGAGCCAATTGATAAACCTGGCCCGACTGTACCCTTAAATACGACAGCCACTCATCCTTAATGCTCTGGGGGAGCCCAATTGATAGACCTGGCCCAACCGTACCCCAGGGTATGACAACTACTTGTCGTCAATGCTCTACCACATCTAATACCCTAACCTGCACCCGGGGTATGACAACCATTTTCATTTAAATCACGTTTAAAGATTGTGAATACATTTTTATATGTAATAACATTTTATTTATGACAGAATAACAAGTTCAATGATAAATTAGAAAACACTACTCACAATGATGCTCAACTCTTGGTGCTCTTCTAGTAACCAGTCGCATCCCACTGATGTTTGATCATGCGTGATCAACTTAGTTTTTTAATATCTATATAAAACTTGGCTCAAATCTAACTTTATGGTTCTTGGTCAATCAAAGGATTGACTTGGTCAATTGTAGTCAACTCTAGCTAAACCTAACCCTCGCTGACCTGTTTAATCCACAGGATCAATGTGATTAACAATGTCAATTAAGCTGTTAATATTGACTCAAAATACTCAAAATACTCAAAATATGTATTGTCGACATGTGTTTCGCCTTTGATACATAATAACTAGCCACTTTTATAAATTTGGTGGTTCAATTCATAAATATTATTTCTTATCTTATACATTTTTCTAATAAGTTTTTCATAATGTTTTACAATATTATATAATTTTTTTTCTATTATTTAACATTATTTTTACCCTATATACATTTTTTTATATTTATTAATTATTCCTCAAATCGCATAAACGCGAATTTAATATATCTATGAACCTCCAAAAGTTTTAATTTCAGTGTCATTGAGTTTAGAATTTCATTCTAGACATTTCAGTACCCACCAACTAAAATTTTAGTATTAATGAGTATGCCACATTATGTGTTGACTTTCAATTATCATATAATTTTCTAGGGTCCACAAGGGTACAAATAATATATATATATATTTGTTTTCTACTCGTAAATCTGAATACAATGATATATATATTGTGTAGTTTCATCCTTAAGAAAAATATGCCCTAATTTTTGGGTTGCACAATAACTATTGCTTTGTATTGAAAATTACACTAGAAATATTGTAAATCATAATTTCTATAACAATTCTGAATTGAAAAGAAGTAAAAGTAAATTGTCGAATTTCCAAAGGTGCGCAATTTCTTTTTTTCTTGTCTTTTCTTTTTCCTCTTCCTTTTTCTCTCTTGGATTTCGTTTCCTCTCTTTTTTGGTTTTCTCTCTTGGATAGGCAACTGAGAATGAAATGAAAGATGAGCAATTTAGAATGCAAACAACTCCCTTTATATAGGAAAAGTTTTGGGTGGGTCCCACCCAATTAAGCTCAAGATAATTATTTTCTTCCTCCTTATCTATGACTCATCAAATACAATATTATCTTCTTTTAATGATTTTTTTTTTTTTGCATTATCTTAATCCAACTCATATATGCATTATCTCTTTATTATTATTATTAATTTTTTTTAATCCAACCAAGAACATATATATACTTGGCTTTATCCTCAAATCAACCAATAAGAATCTAATGAAAATCTAATAATAACTTCATAGAGAATCTAATAGAATTTACCAATAAACATTTAATTTATTATTATTATCATTTTTTAACCCATTCACATCATAAATATTCTTTACCATCATATATATATGTAGTTATTTACATTTTTTCAATTAATACACTCATTAATCAATACTAGTGCTGAAAAATCACACGCATTAATTTATACTATTCTAATAAAATCATGTATTTTCATTTATAATTCACTAATTGATACATAAAATATATGTCGAACCCGTCGGCTCAATGTCCAAAAATACGGTTCACTACAGTCTCCCCTTCCTAGAACAAATTTTGTCCTCGAAATTTATGACAATAATAAAAGATCAAGAAGTGACTATTATAATCTCAAGAAAATGACTCGTCATGTAATCTTCTCGCTCCTAGGTGTCCTGCTTGGTACCATGAAACTGCCAATGTACACAGATCATTGGTATCTCCTTGTTGTGCAATTTCTTCACGGCCCGATCAATGATAGCTACCGGAGCATCATCATATGAACAATCCTCTCGCAACTCAACATGTCTCCAATCAATCACATGCGAAGGATTGGGGTAGTACTTCCTTAACATCGACACATGAAATATGTTATGTATTCCCGCTAACTGAGGTGACAATGCCAATCGATAAGCCACAAGACTTATCTTCTCAAGGATCTCAAAAGGTCTAATGTATCTTGGAGTGAGTTTCCCTAAAATACCAAAACGAGTCTGCCCCTTTTGAGGAGAAATCCGACGTAGTTCATGATCATACAGTACCAAACGATCCTTCTTGAGCTGCCTTCATGTTTTGACAGATTTGTTGGATTTTCTCATTCTACTCTTACATAAAAGTAGGTCCCAAAAATGCTATGTCATCAACCTCGGCTCAAAAAGCTAGCGATCGACCAGCTTAACCATATAATGCCTCAAATGGTGCCATGTCGATACTTGCCTAGTAGCTGTTATTATATGCAAACTCACACAGTGCCAAATGATCCTCCCAGCTACCACCTAAATCACACACACATGCATGGAGCATATCCTCCAAAATCTATATCACTCTTTCAGACTGATGATCAATCTGAAAGAGTGATTTATGATGTTTACTCTAGTCCCCAATTGATTCTGCAAGCTCTGCCAAAAATGGAATGTAAACGGAGCATCTCTATCAGATGCAATAGAACTGGGACTCGACGTAATCTCATGATCTCGCGGATATATAATTGACTTAGCCTCTCAATTAAATCTCTGGTATGAATCGGGAGGAAATGAGCAGACTTAGTCAGTCTGTCAACAATAACCCAAATATTATCGTGTCTTTGCTGAGTCTGGGGTAATCCCATCACAAAATCCATAATGATGTGCTCCCATTTTCACTCAGGAATAACCAAGGGTTGTAGTAAACCACCGGGTTTTTGGTGCTCGTCCTTAATCTACTAGCACATGTCACATCTCTACACAAAGGCCGCAATATCTCGCTTCATCCTCGGCCACCAATAAGTACGTCAAGCATCATGATATATCTTATTAGTGCTAAGATGAACGGTATACCTCGAGCGGTGCAGCTCTGCTAGTATTCCCTGTCTCAGGCAAGGGTCATCTGGTACCGACAATTGTCCCCTATACCTCAGTGTACCATCACTGTCAATCAACCACTCCACACGAGAAGTGTCGTCTGCCTACTCTCGGTACATCACATAATCAACATCATGAGGCTATACCTCAATGATCTCAGTAAGCAACACTGGCTACACTCTGATCTGTGCACTAACTCTGGTCTCGATCGAAGTCTGTTGGATACTCATCACTATCACATGATCAATCATCCTCCACTCCTGAGACATATGTTTAGCTACACAAGCAGTCTCAACCCATAATTTACTCAGTGCATCAGCCACTGCATTGGTCTTCTCAGGATGGTACTCATTGGTAAAGTCATAATCCTTAAGAAGCTACATCCATTTCCTCTGCCTCATATTCAAATCTCTCTGAAAAAATAAGTGCTTGAGGCTCTTGTGATCTGAATAAAGCGTAAAACGCTCACCATACAGATAACGTCGCCAAATCTTGAGTGCAAGCACCATTGCTGCCAGCTTTAAATCATGGATAGGGTAATTTCTTTCATGCACCTTCAACTATCGTGAGGCATAAGAAATCACCCAGTCTCCCTGCATCAACACACACCCAAGGCCTGTCCCACATGCATCTGTATAGATTACCAACTCCCGACCAGGTTCAGGTAGGACAAGTACTAGTGCAGATGTCAAATGATGCTTTAGCTCAAGAAAGGCCGCCTCACACTTATCTATCCATACGAACGACATGTCCTTCTGGATAAGTTTCATAATAGGTGCAGCAATCCTCGAGAAATTTTGCACAAATCTACAATAATAGCTTGCCAAACCTAGAAAACTATGGATCCCCGTCATTGTGGTATGTCTCAACCTTCGTTGGATCTATAGAAATACCATCAACTCCTACCACATGGCCTAAAAATCGGACCTCAGTCAACCAAAACTCGCACTTGCTATATTTAGCATACAAACAGTAATCTCAAAGAGTCTGCAGTGCGATCCTCAAATGTTCGTCATGTTCCTCCCTAGTTTTCGGGTAAATGAGAATGTCACCAATAAAGATAATGATAAAGGAGTCAAGATAGGGACGAAAGACTCTCTGCATCAGGTTCGTGAATATTGTAGAGGCATTTGTTACGCCAAACAACATAACTAGGAACTCATAGTGCCCATAATGAGTCCGAAAGGTCATCTTTGATACATCCTCCTCCCTAACTCTCAACTGATGGTACCCATATCTTAGATCTATCTTTGAAAACACAATGGCACCTTTGAGCTGGTCAAACAAGTTATCAATGCGCAAAAGAGGGTACTTGTTCTTTATTGTCACCTTGTTCAACTATTGATAGTTGATACATAAATAGAAGGCTCCCATCTTTCTTTCTAAAAAATAGCACTGGAGCACCCCAAGGTGACACACTAGGGGTAATAAAATCCTTATTCATCAATTCTTCTAACTGAACCTTCAATTCCTGCAATTCCTTAGGCGCCATTCGATAATGAGGGATCGAAATGGGCTGTGTCCCTAAAATAACCTCAATAATGAAATCGATTTCCCGCTTAGGAGGCAAGCCGGGTAAATCATCAGGAAACACATCAGGAAAATCTCTAACAATAAGAATATCATCTATACTCACATGTGAAGGTCCCTCATTTATGGTCGTTAGACTGGCTAGAGTATCAATCTCATTCTGAGTCACCATTCTACCCCGGGTTCTCGATCTATTAGAGACACTACCCTGAAAGACAATAAGAGGTTTCCCTGGTATTTGAAATACGACCCTCTTAGCAAAACAATCGGCATGTGCATGGTATGCGGCTAGCCAGTCCATCCCTAATATAGCATCAAAATCTAGGAACTCTAACACTTGAAGGTCAACAATGGTTTCAAGGTCACCCAACCTCAACACGCAACCCTCACAAATCAGATTAGGGTAAATGCATTCCCCGACTACAGTACTCAACATGAGCTAGGTGGGTGCCCTAAGGAGTCTAAGTTGCAATCTATCTAGGCATTTCTAGAGATGAATGATAAGATAGAACCAGCATCAACCAATACATACAAGGTAGAATCTAAAATAGAAACGATACCTTCTATTAGAGTCGTGGTAGCCTCCAGATTAGGCTGAGTGATGGCCTGTGCTCTCCTTCGAGTAATAATAGTGGCTGGTACACTGGAAGCTGGAATAAGCGTAGGGTAGTCATATCGTTTGTGGACTAGCTGACCACATTGATAACATATAATCTGATGCCCTTGATGAGCCTGATAAGTCTGGCCTGACCCACAAAGTCTATGTCCTATATCTCAGCCTCTACCTCAAGCCCCATACAGAGTCAGTGGTTGTCGCACTAACTGATATGTTTGAACTAGGGTGGCAGTGATCGGGACTACAAGAGGTGGCTAACTCTGCTCCCCTCTGGACTATCCTCCCAAATACTTTCTCTTCCTCGCGTATCTACTAGCTTGGGTCCCACCACGATAACTATCTTGAGTCAATGACTAGGGTTGTACCTGCTACTGCGGCTGTACTGTGGCACCTTGTACTATCTAGAGCATCGGGCACTCATCTCTCCAATCAGTCTCAAACTGTAACGCCTGTCTCTAGATGGTCTCAAGAGTAGCTTCAGTAGATGTCGATGTGGCCTGCCTAATATTAGCCCTCAGCCTGCGACAGAAGAATCATGTTTTCTCGCTTGGGTTACCCACTAACTCAGGTGCATACGCCTCCAGTCGGAGAAATATGTGGGTATACTCCCTCATCAACATGTCATCTTGTTCGTAGGGTCAAAAACTCCACCTTCTTATATTCTCTCGCTATTTCAGGAACATAAGCGCTCAAGAATAATTCTCAAAAATGGGCCCATGCAGTAATCTGACCCTCTATAGTCCAGGTGGCCTTCGACCAAATCGCGGCCTCATCCTCAAGCACACATGTAGCAAAGAGTACCTGGTTCTCTTTAGACAATTTCAATGTCGTAGCGTTCTTCTCGGTATTGCAAAGCCAGTTCTCTGCCATGTCCAAACTCAGACCCCCATGGAACTCCTTGGGTCTCAGATCCAAAAACCTCTTTAAAAGGCAATCAAGGGTAGCTTCATCTACCTGTCTCACTGGGGCTACCTCTACGGTTCTGCAGCCCTCTCAGGTATAACTGGCACAACGAGTACTATTGGCTCAGCCCTCTATTGCTCAGCCTCAATCCTATACAGTCTCTCTCTCAATAAAGCTGTCTGGGCCTGAGTAGCCTCAATAGATGCCCTGATCATAGCCTCAAGCCTCTGTATGGGATCCTGCTCGAGCTGAATCAGAGGTGGTGGTGGGACTGGCTCCGATATCTTAAGTGGTTTCCCACATCAAGGAGGCATTGTGGTCTGCATAAAACATTAAACTTCCATTATTTTTCCAAATTAAGCGTACCACAACTTTTAGTGATTATAACAAAAGATAACTATGCGTTAAGGTAGCTATCTCCAAGTAATGCTCTTAGCCCCTGGGTTCAAATTCTTATTCTTAAAACTCATTAACTCCTAATAACAGTCAAATTCTCCTCATGATACTGCCATCTCACTCGGTTTTGCTTCCTATCAATTAGAAGTCAGAAAGTTTTCGTTCATAATTTCGCTATTTGAACGACCCTTTCCTCACAAAACTTCACTGGCATTAGCCATGGAGAGTTGCTCAATAACCTTGAATCATGCATCAGCTCATGGCATGAGACGACCCAATTAATCTTGAGAGCAATGTCAACAAAGTGAGATAGTTAAGCATTACCATAAAACTTAAGACTTTATGATCTTATAATATAAGCATGGGTATAGGATTTATTGCATGGTGAACACACATGAGAGTTATATCTGTAGTTTAAAACTCATATTCTTTTCTAATGAGGAATTAATCACAACTTCTTGATCCTCTTTGAGCCTTGCATTATTCGTTGGCACATTCTGATATTTGAATAAAAGCTATGGAGAACATGAGGCTTGATTTCTTACAAAAGGAAAGACCCAATTGTTGCACACTTAATCCATGCAAATGGTTAGCTTAACACCAATTGTTATTCTTTAATTGGACAACCTTAGACTCCAATACCAACATTGTCGAAATTCCTTCCCTAGAGAGAAGGACGAACCGACTGACACAGTGTTCTAACAAACCCATTCCCAAACTAAGCTTACAAAAAACACTGTTAAGCCTCTTCACAATACCATAGATAAAACTATTAGAGTAATCATAATAAATGCGAAAGCAACTAGAACAGATAATTGCAGTAATTTTTTTAAGTTAAACAAAAGTCCACTATATGTACAGTCTCCTAAATGTAGCAATAGCGGAATGTCTAACTCAAAATATCTATAATATTTTCCTCACTTCCTATACATTATACTAACTTTCAAAATAATAAACCATGTGAGGTAACCTACCAAAATAAACGTGGTGTGCTCTATGCGATGACCACCTTCCTCCCTTTATCTACTAAAGAAGAACCTGAAATGTTAGAGTAGTTAGCCAATTTTGTCCCTAGTGGCTTAGTGAGTAATGTAACCTAACCTATAACTTAGAACAAGTTAATGAATGCATAATAATAATAATGTGAATGAGTGCAATAGTTAATGAATGCTAAATCCACAATATAGTCATGCACCTTCCATTTTGAAAATGATTTTAATGTTGAAAACACATGTCGAAGCTCTCAATAGCCTATAAGGCAATAATAAATCCACTCAAGCAAGTGAAACCTAATAGTTAAACATTTACTCATATCATATCATAGGGATTCGCCAGCTCATACCTTATGTACGACAGCCTCAAATCCTCTATAGGGAGCCAATTGATAGACCTGACTCGACCATACCCTCGAGTATGATAGCCACTGGTCCTCAATGCTCTAGAGGAACCCAATTGATATACCTAGCCCGACCGTACCCTGGGTACGATAGTCACTCATCATCAACGTTTTACCATCTCTAATACCCTAACTCGCACTTGAACCTCAATATTCGATGCACATTTTTCATTTAAATCACATTTAAAGATTGCAAATGAATTTCAATATGTAAGAACATTTCATTTATGATAGAATAACAAGTTAAGTGATAAATTAAAAAACACAAGGATGTTCAGCTCTTGGTGTTCTTCTAGTAACCAGTCGCGTCCCGTTGATATTTGATCCCGCGTGATCAACTTAGTTTCTTAATATCTACATAAAACTTGCTCAAATCTAACTTTATGGTTCTTGGTCAATTAAAAGATTGATTTGGTCAATTGTAGTCAACTCTATCTAAACTAACACTCGCTGCTGACCTGTTTAATCCACAAGGGTACAAATAATGTATATATCTGTATTCTACTCGTAAATCTGAAAATAAAATATATATTATGTAGTTTTATCCTTAGAAAAAATACGCCCTAATTTTTGGGTTGCACAATAAACTATTGCCTTTTATTGAAAATTACACTAGAAAAACTTTAAATCACAATTTCTATAACAATTCTGAATTGAAAAGAGGTAAAAGTAGATTACCTAAAGTATCAAATTTTCAAAGATGCGTGACTTCTCTTTTCTTCTTTTCTTTCTTTATCTTTTCTTTTGTTTTTCTCCTTTTACTTTACTTTTCTTTTTCTTCTCTTTTTTTTTCCTCTTCCTTTTTTCTCTCTTGGATTCCGTTTCCTTTCTTTCTTTTTTTTTGTATTTTTGTTTTCTTTCTCAGAAAGACAAGTGAGAATGAAATGAAAGATGAGCAATTTAGAATGCAAGCAACCCCCTTTATATAGGAAAAGGTTTGGGTGGGTCCCACCCAATTAATGGCTCAAGATAATTATTTTCTTCCTCCTTATCTATTACTCATCAAATACAATATTATCTTCTTTTAATGATTTTTTTTTTTTTGCATTATCTTAATCCAACTCATCTATATCTTATATCTTTATTATTATTTCTGTTTTTTTAATCCAACCAAGCACATATATATACTTGGCTTTATCCTCACATCAACCAATAAAAATCTAATGAAAATCTTATAATAACTTAATAGAGAATCTAATAGAATTTACCAATAAACATTTAATTTATTATTATTATCATTTTTTTAACTCATTCACATCATAAATATTCTTTACCATCATATATATTTATATAGTTATTTACATTTTCTCAATTAATATACTCATTAATCAATACCATTGCTAAAAAATCACGTGCATTAATTTATACAATTCTAACAAAATCATATATTTTTATTTATAATTCATTAATTGATACATAAAAATACATGTTGAACTCGTTGGCTCAATGTCCAAAAATACGGGTCGTTACATATGTGATACAATAAAGATAATCAGTGTGACTGAGGATCAATTGGGGTTGAAGCTTTTCCCTTTGTCCTTGAGGAATAAAGCACGCACTTGGTTGCAGACACTCTTACCGGGTAGCTTCACTACTTGGGAAGAGATGGGATATAAGTTTTTGCAAAAGTATTTCTCTCCAGCAGATGTTTATCAACTTAGGTGTGACATCAACTCATTCAAGCAGTCCTATTTTGAGTCTCTTTATGAAGCTTGGGAAAATTTAAGGATTTGTTGAGAAGATGTCCACAACATGGTCATCTGTCATGGCTCCAAGTGCAAATGTTCTACAGTGGTTTAACTCCATCAACTAGAGACCTAATAGATTCAACAACTGGAGGGTCTTTGATGGGGAAGTTTACAATTGAAGCCACCCAGCTTATTGTGGTAGCCAATGCCTATGGACATGGAGCTAAAAGAGGATTCATAAAAAGGGTTGGCATTTATGAGGTTGACGAGATAACAATGTCACAAGCTCAGATTGCCTCTATGACTCATCGAATGAATTTGTGGGATGAGAAGCTCAGAATAGGACAATTTCATCCACAACAAAATTAATCTATCATCGCCATAGCTGAAGCAAACAAACCTCCCTTTGTAGAGGGGGGATCTATAGAGCAGATGAGTATGATTAATCACTTCAACAACTATCAAGGGTAGCAATGAGGGAATAATGTTCCTAAGTATTATCATCTAGGAAGTAGAAATCATGAAAAAATTTTCTTATGCTAATAACAAAAATGTCCAATAAGCCTCGCAAGGATTTGTCCTTTAGCCAAACCTATAGAATAAGAAATCATCTATGGAGTACAAACTGGACAAGATGACGAATATGCAAGCTGGTTTCCTCAAAGAATTGACTGGTCATATAGATAAGAATGATAGTTGAGTCTCAGGATTGGAAGTCCGAATGGGAAATGATAATGCAACTATGAAAAGTCTTGAGACGCAAGTGAGACAATTAGCCCAAGCATTTGCTGGTCAACAAAGGGTCCTTTCCTAGTGATACCCAAGTAAATCTGAAGGAGAGTTAAAAAACCATATTCACCAGATGTGGGAGGGAAATTCAGAGTCCACCCTTACCCTTTAGCTCTCCTATATTAGTTGATGACTCTAATAAGTACAAGGGGCTTGGAAGATTTCCTGGGACTACCATTCAGGGTAGCAAACATCTTCAGCTTTTCATAGCAATTCTATAAAAAAACTAGAAGTCATGTCTTGTAACACTCCAACCCCTATATTCTTTGAGTATTGGACATAACCACCATTCTTTGACAGTGGACTTAAGCATTTGGCGAGTTGGGTCCATGTTACTTTACAAGTGACACACACTTGACTTTCTATTTTTCAATATCTCATGCCTTAGAATAAATTCAAGAATACAAATTTCCGCTTAATAAAATCAAGGCAATTAAAGATAAAGAAAAATTTAACTCCTTTATTCATAAAAAATACACAACTTTCTAATGTAAAAGTAAACTATCACATTGTCGATCAAAAGAAATTCATAACCTCTAAAATAAAAAATTAAATTTCAACAGAAGACTTATTCAAAATTTTGCAACATGCCCTTACATTAAAAGGAAACTTTAAAAAAAATAGAAACTTGCTAAAATAGAAACTATCCAAATTCCATGGTCTTCATAGTTTAATTTCTTTAAAAAAAAAAAGAGGAAGGGGTGAGCACAAAGCTCAGTGGATCTTTTTCAAACAACCATTTTTCAAATTCAAACCAATAACACATTCTATTTCAAACACGTGCATACATTAGGTGTTTCAAGCATCCATTTGTTTAAAGTTGAGACTTTAGACCAAAAGGGTTTTTAAACCCTTGATGTTCTTAACAAAGTATCTCCTTAGAGTGAAATATAGCTTTTTTTTAGCCAATTTCATTGGACTTTTAGAACTTAAGGAAACTTACCCACCAACCAAGTACTTTGGTCTTAAAACCATGTGAACTAATCATATGAAAAGAACATCCATAGCAGCCCATATGTTTGCTATGATGGTACGTGGTTATTTTCACCATCTTCTTTTGTTAAATCTTGAATCATCAAATAAACTTCAGAACATGAAACTAAGATCAATAAAATTTAGAATATGAACAATCTGAAAATAAAATCATGAAACAACCATAATCATGCATCATACTTTGAAATAAAGCCTAAGCATGATACTAAACATGACATGAATATTATGAATGCATAAATATGAACAAGAATCAAATCTGAAACTGAAATATATTTTAGAATACTAGAACTGAAATTATTTTGATTTCAAAAGCCATACAATAATGAACATGCTAGTAATTTGAATAAGAAAAAGGGGCGTTCAAGAAATCACTTCCACCTTATGATGCTTTCTCCCCAAAGTTTAAGCAAGAGTTCCCAACGTACAAGCCCAAGAAAATCACTCAAGATAAATCCACAAACCAAGAACTTCTCACACACAAGAGGAAAAAGAAAGGTGAGGAGGGGCGCCAAGAAGAGGGCTTAGAGAACAAGAAGAAATATCAACTCTTGGGATGAGAGGAATTGTGAGCATGAAGGGTTTATATATAGTTCAAAAGGGCATAGAATGGTAAGTTTGTGATGTTATCTTTGTAGGAAACTTGCTAATTCTTCAAAATTTCTTGCCTCCTAAGTATAGAAGAATAGCAAGTGAATTTTGGATAATTTTTTGGAATTTAGAAACCATTTTTCAGAATTTAGAAACCATTTTTTCGGTTGTTTTCCTGGTTTTTTTTTTTTGAGCCTTTGATCTGGACGCTCGGATTATCCTCGAGTGCAGCACGTGGATCTCAGTTCGCGATTAACGAAACCGCGACTGCGTTGTGTGCCATTGGATCGGGCAGATCGATCATGGGTCATTGGATCACGGTGATTCGGTGCATCCGGGTTGGTGCGGGTTTGATCGCGATCGTTGGATCGGGTGGATCGATTGTGGACCATTGAATCGTGGTGATTCGGTGCATCTGTGCGTTCGGTGCGGATTTGATTGCGGCCGTTGGATCATAGATTGTGCAGATTACGCGTTTCTGGCCATTGGATGTTGTATACATTGCCCAAAATTACTTTCTAAACTTTCTATCATCCAGAATTTGCTAATAATAAATCCAATTTCACTTCCTAATCTATGTATATATGGTTTATTGCACATATCCTTCTATTTTATTAAATCTTCATAATATTCATCCCTTTCTATTTCTTTAGTATTGTCTTTATTAGATATTTTTTATTTTTTTTAAATATTTTTATTGCCAACAATTAATAATCCACATTTCTCTATATTTTTTATTTCTTCATTTCATATATTTTTCTCTATATTTATTTCATATTTTTATTTTTAGAGAGGTAAAAATAATTATATATGTATATATATAATTCACTCTACTAACTTTATATTTGATAATTAACTCCATAATTGTTCCATTATATGCATAATTACAAAATAATTCTTATACAAATAATATTTGATAATTCTACTTACCTTATATCATTTGTTAGATCATCCGAATACTAAGATTTCATTTGCCTCCAATTATTTTAGAATCTTTCGCAATAAATCTTATTTCTCGTTTTTCCTACATAATTTTCACCCAAGAGTCTCAAGAAACCTTTACTTACTTATTTCATTTAATTTTTTGTCGACTTTATTTATTTTTAAGTTATTTGAAAAAATTATGAGGTATTACATGTCTAGAAAGAGAGACTTGGGGATCATGAGACAATGAAGCTCATAGAGAAATGCAGTGCCATTCTTCAAAGGAAGTTGCCACAAAAGTTAAAAGAATCGGGGAGTTTCATAGTTCATTGTATTAATTGCATAACTACATCTGAAAATTAGTTTGTGACTTGGGGGCTAGCAAAAATCTCATTCCACTTCCAGGTACTGACAGTTGGGCCTAAAAGAGATTAAGCAAACTAATATAAATCTTCAGTTCGCTGACTGCTCTATTATTTATCCCAAGGGTATTATTGAAGAAATATTAGTTAAGGTCGATAAATCCATTTTCCCTGTGGATTTTGTGGTACTTGATATGGAAGAAAACAATGAAATACCATTGATCCTTAGGTCTTAGCTACTAGTCCTGCTATTATAAATGTACAGAAAGGAGAGTTCACATTGAGAATGAATGATGACCAAGTAGTCTCCAACATATATTGATTATTGAAGCATCGTATTGAAGTGCATGAATGCGAGAGAGTCACCGTTGTGTAAGATGGCACTAGGGAAGTGGTTGCAGAATCTAGCTCTCACACTACTAAGAATACAAATTTTGAACTTGATAAGGAGAAGTCACTACAAGCATGTCAGAAGAATAGTTATGCAACTGAATGACTAATTGATGATAAATGTTCAATTAATCTAGCCTTTTGTCCACATAAAATTTTTATGGAGGATTCACATCATCCAATTGTGGAGTTTTAGTGGCCATGCAACAATATCATGCGAGAATAGCCCAATGCAAAGCACATAGAGGCAATCTTAGATTCATCGTGGGTTGTTTTGTCATAGTTAATGCAAAAGGAAGGATAGCAAAAGTTGGGCGCCAAGATTGAAGCATTGGTCTACAAATAATCTGTATCCACATTGATCTAACAACGTTAAACAAAATAATTATAGGGAGAAAACCCACTTGTTTTTATTTTTATTTTTGTTAATTTTTCATCAGTTCTTTACATTTTCATCATGTTTAATGTGTTTTTACAAGGTGCATTCATTACAAAAAAGAGGAAGCACTGGTTATCACAGTAACCTACCATGGTAACCTAGAGAGGTGTTGCATTAATTGAGTTACTATGAGAGCCTACTGTGGTAACCAGAACATATAAGTTTCGTTTTGTGCATTACCACGGTAACCAGCAGACATGCTAGTGCATTACTGCTGTAGCTTCCCCACGATAATGACCATAATTGCTCAAAATCCAGTTGTGTAATAATTGCACTATTCCTGGACAGAATAGTTAAACATAGCCAACCTTTTTTTGATTCATTTTGTGTGGTTTCTGCTCAAACTCTCATGGCCTTTGATCTTCCCCTTAGTTATTCCAGGTTTGTAAGAACCCAAGCCCATTACGTATCGATATTGTCTCCTACTTAGCCACTACTGACTAGGTGCAGGGTTTTATTATTGGCAAGACTCAAACCTAAGTCTCCCAAAAGCGCTCAGCACTAGTAAAGTTCACAATTGCTCATTAGCCCAAAAATTGCTCTAGAATTGGACCGATGTAGGATATTACAATCCACCCCCCTGGGGAGCAATCTCGTCCTCGAGATTCATACCTCTAGTATACATAAAACTACTTTGATACCACCTTTGTAACACCCCAACTCCCTAGAAACAGGTTTAAGCTCAACCACAAGGCGGGTTGGGTCTTATGATATATTTACAAGTACACAACTTGCATCTCAATTCTTTTGTTCTAACACTTATTGAAATCCCTTAGGAATACACTTTTCATTTTACTTAATATTCAATTCAACAAGTGCAATACAAGTAGAAAAAAGAATACTTTAAACTCTTTATTTATTCAAATAAAGTAAAAAAACTTACATTCTTAAATTAATTGATAAACTTGAGTACGTAACTCTTTAAAAATAAAAATTAAAAAGCCTAAATGGGCAACATGCCCTTACATTGAAAATTTTTTTTCCTAAAATAGGAATTTTCTAAGTATAGCTACTTTCAGATTTTCATTGCCATCATATTCAATTTTCTAAAAATGTTAAAAAGAGAGGGGTGAACACATAGCCTAATGGATCATCCATCAAACAACTAGCTTATTATTTCAAATTTTCAACACATCCAAACTCATACACTTTCAAACATTAAGTGATTCATACATCAAATTGGTTCAAGTTGACGTTATGACTGAAAGGGGTTTTACTCCTTTGATATTCTTAATTTAGATACCCCTTTTTAGGGTGGAAAGACATTTCTTTGTTACTTTCCATTGGATGCCACATACCAAGTATCCCTTAGTTGCACTTTGCAACCACACACTCCAAGCATGTGTTAAGAACACCCATAACACCCATACGGGTCACTATGAAAATACGTGTTTCTTATCTTTACTTTTTCATGTTTAAAATCACATAATCATGACACAAATTAGAATATTAAATCTCAAAATTTAAACATTTAGGAAAGCATGGAAACACACATAGCATGCTTGAAAACTTAAAAGCAAACCTAAGCATAGTTTCTACGCATGGTATGATCTCATGAATGATTAAAAACATGCAACATGCTAAACTGAAATTTAAATATGATCAATCATGCTAAAATTGAATAAATCATGCTGTAAACCAAAAAAAAAATGCATGAATTTGTTAGGAACTTGAAATAACAAGATAGAAGTTCTAGAAATCCCCTCCACCTCAATCTGAGTTTCTTGTTGAATCCAGCAAAAGTTCCCCTCATTACCACTTTCAGAACTTCAAGAACTTTTAACCACCAACAAAAGCACTCAAAACAACTCGCTGGAAGACTGAAATTAAAGCTTCTCACTTGTGAACACAAGAGAAGTGAGAAGAGATGCCAAGAAGAGGGTTTAGAACTAGCAAAAAATGAACTGTCAACTCTTTGCTTTGAGATGAGAAGAATGAGAGCATGAGGGGGTTTATATAGATGTTCAAGAACACTAGGGGGGACCTCTTGGTCAGTCTTGAGCAGCTCACAAAGTTTGGACAAGTTTCCAAACAAGAGGGGACGATTTGCATAAAGAGGGCAAGTGTGTTCATGGTTGGCAAGTGGGACCACTATGAATTTCTAATTAAAAAGATATGAGTACAATCTTATTTTATAACTGTGTATGAACACAAAAAGGCTTAAATCATATTCTAATTCAAATGGAACATCCCATATGTGTTCATGGCAACTTTCCTTTTTGGTTTCCTTGCTTGCTCATCACACAAACACACAAGGAATACATTCTCATTTTCTTATTTCTTGGACATCAAACATCGGTGTACACTATGAGATTTGAGGAAACACGATATAATAGTCAAAGATGTTCATCTTGGTTCTAGGAAACTATCTAAATAGGGTTGCTCACATGTGTGCACACACATATGTATATGGCTGGGCTGATTTTGGCTTAAGTGGGTCTGGGCATACACAATCGAGTGGGGGTGTCTATGGAATCATGTCTCATGGTTTCTAGACCATAGAAAATGTCTACAAATGTGGGTGTACTAAATCATTTGCATGGAACATGGGATCATTTTACAAGGATTCAAATAAAGGAAACATCCCATGGAGCTTTGGGTAGGGTGGGGGTACACATGATCATGGTGTTCCACCCATGTGACTTGCACATGCTTAGGGCAGCCATGACTTCATGAGTTCATAAAAATTAAATAAAAATTAATATCTCCTTATTTACAAGGAATTATGATTTATAACCTATAGTTTTGGAATCACATGAAAAAATTAAGAATTTTAATATATGGTTTAGCCAAATTGGTTTTTGTTTACTTTCCTTATTTAGAAACCACTGAAGGCACTATGAAATGAAAATCCAAATATTGGTCAATTGTCTTGAGTTTTGGATATGTTGTTTATTTTGTTATTTCATGTCATCCCATTTTGTTTCGGGTTATTTCAATTTCTCGAAATACCGTAAATGCCAATTATTTCTAATTTGGACCCCCTGAAGGGCGTTTGGCAAATGAAAACCCTAATCTTGACCAATTGTTCTAATTTTTGGATATATTGTCCAATTAGGTGGTTCATGTCATCTTACTTTGTTTCAGGTTATTTTAGGTCCCTAAGGGTCACAAAATGAGACTTTTGGAAACCTGCCAAATTTAGCCCCAAAATGAGCCTAGTTTCATTTTGTACCCAATTTCACTGAATTGATCTTCAATTTCATCTAATTGAATACAAAGTTTTTAGGGTATTACAAGCTACCCTCTTTAAAAAAGTTTTGTCCTCAAAATTTGTACATAGCTAAGGATTTCTAGTAAATAGGAGTGGATACTTGGTCTTCATTTCACTTACGAGTTCCCAGGTAGCTTCTTCCAACCCGTGATGCTTTCACAACATTTTCATCAATAGAATATCCTTCGTTCTCCGATTCCGGGCATTGTGGTCAAGGATTATGACTAATGCTTCCTTGTAAATAACATCATCTTGAACATCAAGTTTATACTTTCTCCAATTTTTTTTTAAGGTCTAAGGCATAAGACCTCAACATATCCTCTAGTGTCCGGGTGACTCTCTCAGATTTATTTACTTGATCTATGGATCTGATTGGAAGGAACTAAGCCACTTTAGTGAGACGATCCACAATTACCCATACGGTGTTTTCTTCCTAAGTCTTAAGGTATTCTTAGTATCTAACCTATAGTCAGTATGCTTATCCCATTCACTTTCCTCCATTAGGCTTGTAAGCCATTCATCTTGCCTTTTGTTCATCCCTAATCTGATGCAATAAGTTCGATGGAAAAACTTGCTATAGAGATAAGCTTGTCTTTGATTTAGGGCCACACCCATCTTAAAGTTTTTAATTATTTGGTATAACCGTTTGAGGTTAAACATTTCCCACCTCTGACTCAGTGGACTTGACCACACAGCAGGTTTTGGGATTGTTGCTTCACATGGAGCAACAAGAGTTCTTAAGGAATTCATTTTCATTAATTGAAAATCAGATGTACAAAACCTTATTCAAAGCCCAAATAAATGCTAACTATAGCGAGTCTTAAGAACTCTCTTATACTAATTATATTACAAAAATTAATTTTTTTTGACCTAACATTGGGCTACTAGGGTTTCTACTGAGGGTATTTATCTTCTTGGGCCTCCACAACGAACATTCTAGCCTGGTTCTGACCATGACCCTGATTCTACCCTTGGTTGGTATTTTGCTGTCTACCCTAAGAATAATCATTCTGACCTCTTCCCTGAGTGTTCTGTGGCTGAGGAGCCTGAGTCTAGTTGGGCAATCCTTAGCAAGATGACCCTTGTGTCTGCACACATAACACAACCCTTGCCTCCTGGCTTGTTTTCTAAACTCGCTCTTGGTCTACCCTTGTTTCTGTGGGGCCTTACCACTCTTATTCTTTTTCTGTGACCTGTGATCTTTTTCATTCGCAAGCCTCTTATTCTTTCCTCTCAACCTTTGCTCAAGGTTGAGTTCTCTAGGATTAGAGCTCTTTCCAAGACATCCCTATATGTCTTTAAGCCCAAAGTCATACCACTTTACAGATCTCAATCTTGAAACCCTAAGTAAGCCTATTAGCCTTCATCCTCTCCTCCCACATCAATTCTTGAGAGAACTTGGCTAGCTTAGTAAATTTCTTCTCGTACTCAGTCAAGGTGAAATCTTTTTGATTTAGTCTTACAAAGTCTTCCTATAACTTTCTTAGGGTAGCCTTCGGGAAGAACTTGTCATAGAAAATCTCCTTGAACTCTTCTCAGTTCATCTTTTCAACGTCAGTGTTCATTTCATCAAACGTTCGTACTATCATGACTCTAGATTTGGTTTCTAGGTTATCGATTTGTTCAGTGGCGTAAAGGTTTTTGTTTTAGGTTCTTTTCATGCATGGGTACAGGATTTGGTCTCAAAGCAAATAAACAGTAAAGCATGTATATCACGCGATCATACAATCAAACAGTTCACGCTAGCACCACAAAGTTCCAAGCTTCCACCTAAGCTTTTAAGTTCAAGTGTCTCATACCACTCTACCCCTTCCACTTAGGCTTTCACCCAGAATAGAGCCACATCCAAACAATTTCGTAAATTGCTCGATAACTTAGGTTCCTAAGCCCACTATACCCAACTATCCCATACTAGCTGAGCATAGAGAAACCCGCTCTTGCAGAGTTATCAATCATTCACCACACATGGTCCATCATTCTTCAAGTCCAAGCTTCCTCCATACCCTCGAATTCTTATGCATCTCGTACTGCATAGAAACTAAAAGATATAGAAGCTTCCGGGTCCCGTGTCCTGATCAAGGAATTTTCTGTTTTCACACAAGTTTTAGTCTCTAGCCTACGTCCTAAAGATTTATGCTTTTGATCCACTATGTCACCGATGGCTACACCACGTTTCTACCTAGGGTCTTATCTCTGGACCTAGGGTTCAATTCGGTTGACTCACAACCTCTGTCTAGTCAAGATACCACCTTTGACATCTTATTTGACTTCTAATCAGTTTCTTGCCCTAATTTTTTTTTACTTTCTAATCTTTTTTTTATAGAAAGTAAGAGTGTTCTTCAACTCAGACTACTCACACAAGCTGGTGGGACAACCTCCATATTGAACGGCGAGACTGAAGTCTACTTAGCAACCCTGCTTTCTAGGGCGGGATAACCCACCTCCCTTTCAATGTTTAGCTTTACTCAAGACAAGGCTTACCCACTATCAACTAAACTTGCAGTCTTTGTATCAAAACAAAACATTTCAAAACATATCTTTCCTTTTTGAAAATACTTTCCAAAATAGTTTTCAATTTCAAAATAGAAGGTAGGACATTCAAATTTTAACTCAAAGCATAGGTCAAACCTAATTGAGTTAATACTTTCTCAATCTAATACCACTATTGGTATAAGAATAAACTTTCTAATTCTAGCCCATCAACACATGTTTAGGCTTAACTTACTATTTCTAGCCCAGTGTTTCTAATAAATGAGCTTTGATACGACTTTGTAACAACCTGGGCCTACTACGTACCGATATTGTCCCCTCCTTAGCCACCATTGATTGGGTGCAAGGTTTTGTTCTTGGCAAGACTTGAACCTAAGTCTCCCAAAAGCATTCGACACAAGTAAGGTTCACAATTGCTCATTTAGCCTAGGCATCGCTCTAGAGTCAGACCAATGTGGGATATTACAAAGTTTTCTTTGCATTTGCATCACCTTAGCACCATCATGTGAATTTATTTATGTTTCCTTACTTATAGTTCATTACCTTTAGACTTCTTGTGCATTATTTCTCAGTTTTTTTCACAGAAAATTGCCTCTTTACTAATTTTTATTACTTTAGCACTTAATTTCATGAAGTTGCTTTCCATGTGCCTCAATGATAATGTGTTGGGCTCTTTTGTGCTATGGAAATATTCATTATATAAGGGAAATGCTGCCCATAAGTTATTTTCACATTGTTATTTCATTTTGTTTCCTAACAATTGGATGCAGGGCACTAGAATGAAACAGGTAGCATCCAACAAGTGACAAACTAAACCAATAGCCCCACAAGTTAGCATAGATTTAAATTTAAGAAGCAAAGGCTAAGGTCACTCAAATTAGTGATGTCATGCATGTAATTCTAGAGAGGGGAATTCTTATTGATGATGTAGAGCGTTGATTAGTGTAATAGACCAAAAAAAAAATTGTACGAAATGAGATAAATAAAGATAAATTAATTCCCTGCAATTATTTGAAAATTGAGGTGCAACATTATTGTATGGCTCAAATAATAAATTATATTAATTCTTCAGAAAATCCATTCAATTTGCTAGAATTAACAAGTCTCACTTGTTAATTGGCATCATGTGTAAAATAAAAACCCAAGGGAATAAGAAATAAGTGGGAAATTAGAAAGTTGCTCCAAAGCATGATCTCATGTGAAAGAAAATACAAAATAGAAACATTTACATACATATTAGTGCCTCCCAAAAGAATAAAGAAGGAATGGAAACTAGAAACATTTACATATTGTTGCATCCAAGAGAAAAAGAAAAGATGGAAAGTTAAAAAGTCTCAAAACCATGTTGCTCACATGTGTGTCTAAGGAAAACAAAGTAGAAAGTTTTCTCAATCCTAAATTTCCCTAATCTTGGCACATCACAAGGGAAAAAACGGAGGAAAGTTGCTAATTTGTGCTCACCAACAAGAAAAGAATTTGAAATGTTTCTTTGCCCATTTTGACGCACAAGAGAGGGAAATTATAGAGGGAATGTAGTCCCAAATCTAACTTTCTGTTCACACATGAGAAGGAAACCAAATAAGACTCAAACTATATGTTCACACAAGGAAAAGGAAACCCTAATGAGCCCACATGCCAAATCGTGTGCTCACACACAAGAAAGGAAACCCTAATGGACCACTTACCAAACTGTGCACAAGTTAAGAAAGAAAGTGGCTAGTATGAACACCCTCCAAACCATCCCCTTAGTGTACGTTGAAAATCTATATAAAGACCCTTATGCTCCCATTCTCTTCATTCCAAAGCAAGAGTTGATAAGATCCATCTTACTTTCTCTAGCCTCTCTTGGCACCTCTTTTCAATTCTTAAGAGTTCTTGAGTGTGAAGTTTTCAATTATTAAGAGTTCTTGAGAGTTCTTGAGTGTGAAGTTTTCAATTCTTAAGTGTTCTTAAGATTTTAAACATCCTAGAGGGTGGAAGTGCTGCTGAAATTTTGATTTGTGCAACTAAGATTTTAAAACGTTGAGGTGGAAGTGCTTTCAAAACTCTTATCTTGTTATTTTAAATTTAATGAGTTATTCATATGCATGTTTTATTTTTCAATTTATTATGCATACTATTACTTGCATAGCATACTAATATTATTATATATATTTTATATACATTTTGATTAGTTAGATAGGAAATAGGATATATTTAATTATAATTAGGTGCACAAGCATTTATATTAATATTGCATGTTTTTATATTTTTTAAGAATTTTAATAGAATTTTTATATATTTATATGTGTGATTTAATGCCTGACGAAGGATTCTTATTTGTCTTGCAGATTTAGAATAATTGAAACACATTAAACTCAAAGACAAAAGAAAGCAAAACCCAATTGTGCATGACATTAAATAGGCAAACAATGAATTATGGGGATGGCAACAAATGTAATTATAGCGAACACGGCTATGGGCACAATTGGAAGAAATAAGCATGATATTGTGCGCAAGAATGAAGCAATGGCAGAATGGTGAATTCATTGAACAAAGATGGGTCAACTGGAAACAAGAATTGGGGGTGTGACTTTTTGTTATAAAATTGGATGGCAAAACACGTAATTATGCAAGAAATGGATGGGTTGCCTATCACAAAATTTGGGGTAAAAAATGTGTACGCAATTGACAATGGTAGGAGCTTGTAAATAAGGGGAAAAAACATAGGGAAATGTGAAAAAGAATAAGACAAGAACAAAAGAAGATCAAATCCAATTTTGGGTGAACCCGACGTGGGACCACAGGCTTGCTTCGGTGGACTGCGGCCCTGCATGATAAATTTGGCACAACTTATGGAATTTTTTAATCTTTGGCACAACGGTGTGACTGCGGTTTCAGGACCGTGGTCTTGCGGCAAGGGTTGTTTGAGTATGTGTACAATTAGGGTTTTATACGAGTTTTTAGAAAACATTATAAATAAGTGTTCTTTTATTAGGTTTTGAATATAATTCGATCGATGATTCAATTTTACTAATTTGATGGACAGAGCGGAAGAAAAGAAAAGTAGAACAAGGAGCAAAATTCAAGAAAAAGATCAGAAGTTCTAATATGATTTTCAATTTATTCAACTCTTTGATTTGTGATTTCTCAATTATGTCTGGCTAAGTATTTTAATTTTGGGATGTATTTTAGATTGTAGATCCTTTGATTTTTATTTTGATTAATCTATTTTTAGGTATTGTTTTATATTCCGTGATCTTAATGCATTTGATTGATTGGCCACCTATAAACTGATTTCAGATTATTGAACCAACTTAGGAGAGAGGTTCGATAATTGGATAATCAGAGTATAGACCTATCTGAATCAATTGATTGGGAGGTTGTTGATTCTTTTAGAGGTTGCACATGATTACTATATTTATTGCGTTAGTTTATTGATTGTACGCCTCGTGATGGGGTATTAGGCAATTTAACTGATAGGATCAAGACACCTCTAGAGAGGGTTTTGATTATTGTGTTATAACCTACAAGAACAAAATTTAGATTGATTGAAATAAAGATTAAAGGTGAATACATAATATTTTATTATCCTAAAATCTTAATTAATATAAATTTAAAATCACCAATTGTTTATTTTCTATTTGATTTTAGTTTAACATATTAAAACATCATTTTTAAGCCTTAATAAAATTGATACTAAAATTAAATTGGGATTTAAGATTTTAACCACAAACCATTTTCTGAGGACAATATCCGATATTTATCGTGTATTACTATTGCGATCTTGTACACTTGTAGTGATTTACCAACAAGTTTTTGGTGCTGTTGCCGGGCAATGACATTAATAATCTTGAAACTAATTGAAATTGGTTAGATTTTAATTAAAACATTTTTATTTTATTTTCGTTTATTCTTTTTATTATTTAATTCGTTGGCATGCTACACTTGATCTATTTTCTTTGCTTGTGGTGTTTCAGGTTGTTAATGACTAGAGACTCAACAGAGTTGCGTGATCTAGGCTGGTTGAAAATACTTTGGCAATTTCAGTTAAAAGTTCAAGGCCATAGATTTGATATGGCTAAGAATAGTAGATCTACAGTTGTTATTGATGGTTATGCACCACTCCGAGACTTTTTCAAGCCTATGCTTAATAATAATTACTTAGGAATTGCTTGCACACCCATCAATGCCAACAACCTTGAGTTGAAGCCCTCTTTGATAACTATGGTGCAGCAACAACAATTTGGGGGTTTGGCTACTGAGAATCCGATGGCACACCTGAACTCATTCATGAAAATTTGTGATGTCGTTAACATGAATGGTGTAACTGAGGATCAGTTGAAATTGAAACTTTTTCCCTTCTCTTTAAGGGACAAGGCGAGGACATGGCTGCAAATTCTTAGAAATTTTTACAAAAGTATTTTAATCTTACAAAAGTTCATCAACTTAGGGGTGAAATCAGTTCGTTCAAGTAGTCCAATTTTGAGTCTCTTTATGAAGTTTGGAAGAGATTCAAAGACTTATTAAGAAGATGTCTTCAACATGACTAACTTTTTTGGCTATAGATTCAGATGTTTTATAGTGGTTTGAAACCACCTACTTGAGCCTTGGTTGATTCAGAAGTTGGTGGTTACTTGATGAGAAAGTCTATTACAGAGGTCACTCATCTCATTGAAGGTATTGCAGCTAATGGTTATGGCTATGGCATAGAGTGAGGTTCAATAAAAAGGGTTGGACCACATGAGTTTGATGAGATTATAGCTCTTTAGGAACAGATAACTTCTATGACTCACTAGATGAATTCCTTGATTGAGAAATTTGGTAATGGCCAGTTTCAACCACAAGAGAATCAATCTATTTTGGCCATGGTTGAAGCTAGTGAGGCTTCCTTTACTCAAGAAGCATCTATGGGGCAGCTAAATGCAATAAACTGGTATAATTATCAAGGTCAACAACAGCGGTACAATACTCCTTAATATTATCATTTGGGGATCTATCAGCCCAAAAACCTTTCTTATGCAAATAAAAGAATCATCTAGCAAAGCCTGTTTGAAAATAAATTATCTATGGAGGACAAACTAGACGAGATAATGAATATGCAAGCTCGGTTCTTTAAAGAATTGATTGGAAGAATAGATCAGAATGCAAATAGAGTTTCAGGTTTGGAAGCTCAAGTAGGGAACATTAATGCTACAGTCAAGAACCTTGAGACTCAGATGGGACAAATAGCCCAAACATCTTCCAGTCAGCAGCGAAGCTCTTTTCCTAGTGACACTCATGTCAATCCAAAAGATAGCTGCAAAGCCATATCTATAAGAAGCGGGAAAGAGATCCAGAGCCCATCCATTCCATCCACCCCTCCTATGCTAGTTGATGAACCATCCATTCTAAATGGCCTATTCTTATTAAGCCAACCGATCTAGCATCTACTGACGATGAAAGAAAAAGGTTAAACGTCCTGGCATCACTATTCAAGGCAGCAAATACCTTGAGTATCCTTTGTTACCTTTTCCATAGAGATTTTATAAAAAGCAAATAGATCATTAGACTATGTGGTTGACAAAGGAGTGCAGTGTTATAATATAAAGAAAGTTGCCTAAGAATCTAAAAGATTTGGGGAGGTTCACTATTCTGTGCAGCATAAGCATTAAAATGTTTGAGAAAGCTCTTTGTGACTTGGGGGCCAATATAAATCTCATGCCACTTTCAGTATATTGGAGGTTGGGCTATTAGAGATCAAGCCAACCAGTATTACTCTTCAGCTTGCAGACCATTTTATCACTTATCCACGAGGAATTATTGAAGTTGTGTTCATTAAAGTGAATAAGTTTATATTCCCAGCTGACTTTGTTGTTCTTGATATGGAAGAAGACAGGGAGATACCATTAATTCTTGAGCGACCATTCTTAGCTATTAATTAGATCCTAATAGATGTCACCATGGAAGAGCTCACATTGAGAATGAATGAAAACTGAGTTGTCTTCAACATCTATTGCTCATTGAAAACCCCTAGTAAAGGGAGAGAATGCAAGTAAGTACCAGTTGGCACAATGATAGAGGTTGAGAAGCCTAGAACCCCTGATGCTAAGGCTACAAATGTTGAATCTAATAAAGGGAAGGTCATACAAGCACACTGAAAGTAGAAATATGCTACTACAAAGCCACATGATGCTGATGATACTCAAAGAATTATTATGCAAAAGTAACATCACCATTTTTTGAAATATAAGTAGCCACCAGATATTTTAAAGCAAGAGTTACCCAAAGCCAAAGTATTTACGAGGATCAACAAATTGGGCTTCAGTTACCCACTAATTTTATTTTTTTTCATTTATTTCCTTCTATTTAGTTAGGAGTTAATTTCATTTCTTAAGTATGCATGCATATTAGTTTAGTAAAAAAAATTACATGCATTTTTAGTTACATATTCTCTAATATTTGTTTTCTTTTTGCCATACACAGGTTTTCTAAGTGCCTTAGCATACTTTCCTCCATGTGATCGTCAAACTGAAGTTGTGCTCTTGAGGACAAGGCACAATTTAAGTGTGGAGGTGCGCATTGAAGAAATTCTTCTTCAATTTCTTCAATTTCAAGTTAATTTTCCTTTATATTTATATATTTTGTATACTCCATTGCTTCTAATATATATATATATATATATATGGGCATATCATATGCATGGTTATTATTGAAATTCTTTCATGACATTTAGATATTAAGGTTATTTATTTAGGGTTAATACATAAGCATATTAGCTTTAGGACATGAGCATATAGAGCATATTATTGTCACTTAGGCTAGATCCATGCAATATTTTTAAAAATTTTCACCGAGTGACCTATGAAATTGAAAATTCCTTTAATGTATGAAACAAAGAACTAGGGTACTTTCAAGCAGTCTGTGTGCTTGGTTTGTCCAAAACTTGACCTTGAAAGATATGTCTAGTCTTAGGTAGATTGAAAATCCAAGACTAAGGACAGTGAGGAGCAGAAACCAAATCTGAAGTAGAGAGAATTTCTCGCGGACTCTTGAAATCAAATCTATCTTGAACACTGCTAAGGAATGACTCTAGGAGGAAAATGATGTAAGCCATCTTTGTTTGAGTTCTAGCCTAAAGGTCCCAGCATTTATAATCCTTTGCAGCCAATTTTGAGCCTTATATCTTGTTTTCTTGTTATAAACCTAACCATTATATATAAACACTTTATCTTTTTATGCATATCTCCATTGAACCTATTTGTGTGCACTCATGGTTATAATACTGTCCATTCTGATGACATGAAAGGAGGGGATGCTAACATTGAAACACATATATTTTCAATTTTTGTTTCTATTTTTTATTTTGTTTAGTAAAAAAAGAAAAAAGAAAAAGAGAAAAAAATTATATATTAATTTGTTATTTCAGATGGTCAATGAAAGTTGAGCTTCCTACTTTCGTTGGAGTGTACATGTGGGTACATATTAAAGTGTATGTGACTAAATAAGCTTGGGGGAGTTATGAAAACAAGGTTGTGAGCATGAACAAAGAACAACAAGGGATTGAACAGAAATGATCAAGCTACATTGATGAAATCAAACAAAATAGGTTGTTATTATTGCTATGAGTGTACACTTGAGTTAGATTTAAATTCCTATTACACTTGTACCTTGAGCCAGGCCACATTACAACCTAGAGAAAAAAAATTACTGATCCTAACTACTGTTTGAACTGAATGGAAGGATAGATGGAGGAGGGCATTGCGAGGGTCTATGTACTGAGGTATTAGAAAAAGATTTCTATGAGTGGGATGGTGCCTACAAATCACTTACAAAGTCTAGGAGGATTGCGATACCGTCTAATGAGAGGGTGAAGTTGAGGAAGAATAAAGGATGAATTGAAAATCTAGACAACCTAAATAGCCTTAGGGAGGTGTTGATGAATCACAAACTATAGGAATGAAAGATTGAGGTTAAAATAATAAGTGAAATGAATTTAATTTTATATGGTATGATGTGTCAGTTTTAGAGTTGAGTCATTGCTCGAGGATGAACAATAGCTTAAGTTTGGGGTATTTGTTAGTTGCATAACATGCTAATATTATATACATTAGTTAGATAGGAAATAGGATATATTTAGTTATAATTAGGTGCACAAACTTATATTAATATTACATGTATTTACATATTTAAGAATTTTAATATAGTTTTTATATATTTATATGTGTGATCTAATGCCTGAGGAAGGATTCTCATTTGTCTTGTAGATTTAGAATAACTGAAACATATTAAACCCAAAAACAAAAGAAAGCAAAGCCCAAAACCCATCTTGTGCATGAAATTAAATCGGAAAACCATGAATTATGGGGATGGCAACAAATGTAATTACAACGATCATGGCTATGGGCATAATTGGAAGAAATAAGCATGGAGTTGTGCACAAGAATGAAGCAATGGCAGAATGGTGAATTCATTGAACAAAAATGGTTCGACTGGAAACAAGAATTGGGGGCGTGACTTTGTGTTGCAAAACACGTAATTTGGGGTAAAAAATGTGTATGCAATTCACAACAGCAGGACCTTGTAAATAAGGGGAAAAATATGGCCAAATGTGAAAAAGAATAAGACAAGAACAAAAGAAGATCAAATTCGATTTTGGGTGAACCCGATGTGGGACCACAATCCTATTTGGGTGGACCGCGGTCTTGCGTGATGAATTTGGCATAGTTTATGGAATTTTCAGATCTTTGGCACAACGGTGTCACTGCGGTCTTGCGTCAAGGGTTGTTGGAGTTCGTGTACAATTAAGGTTTTATATGAGTTTTTAGAAAACATTATAAATAGGTGTTCATTTGTTAGGTTTCGAATATAATTCAATTGATAATTCAGTTTTACTAATCTGATGGACAGTGCAGAAGAGAAGAAAAGTAGAACAAGGAGAAAACTTGAAGAAAAATATCAGAAGTTCTAGTATGATCTTTTATTTATTCAACTCTTTGATTTGTGATTTATCAACTGTGTTTGGCTAAGTATTTTAATTTATAGGATGTAATTTAGATTGTATATCATTTGATTTTTATTTTGATTAATCTATATTGAGGTATTGTTTTATATTCTGTGATCTTAATTCTTTTTTATTGACTGACCACCTATAAACTGACTTCAAATTGTTGAATTAACTCAGGAGAGAGGTTCAATAATTGGATAATCAGAATATAGACCTATCTGAATCAATTGATCAGGCGGTTGTAGATTCTTTAGGAGGTTGCACATGATTAATATATTTATTGCATTAGTTTATTGACTGTACACCTCAAAAGGGGGTATTAGGCAATTTAACTAATAGGATCAAGATACCTCGGGAGAGGGTTTTGATTATTAGTGCTATAATCTACAAGAACAGAGTTTAGATTGTTTGAAATAAATTTTAAATGCGAATACATAATATTTAACTATTCTAGAATCTTAATTAATATAATTTTAAAATCAACAATTGTTTATTTTATGTTTGATTTTAGTTTAATGTATTAAAACATTATTTTTAGGCCTTAATAAAATTGACACTAAAATTAGATTGGGATTTAAGATTTTAGCCACAAACCGTTCCTTAAGGACAATATACAGTATTTACCATGTATTACTATAGCGATCTTGTACACTTGTAGTAGTTTAGCAACACATACCATGTTTTACTATCATCAAATCATGTCATGCTTAGATCTCACATGCTTAGGTTTGTCAGGTTAAAGATGCATGCTATATGACGTTTTGGTTATATGAATATCATGCTCACGTGCTGAATTTTATTGTCATTATTCATGGTTGATTCTTAAAAAGAAAGATTGATTATGATAAGAATCACATACTGTCACAGTGATTCATAGGGATTACTGTGGGTGTTCTTCAGATATGAACTTGGATTAGTTTCTATTTCATATGGGTGAGGTCCCAAAATACTCGAAATATGAGTTTGGCCCTAAATCCGGTGAAACTTGGCATAAAAGAATGTCCTTTCACTCTTTGTGAAGTATTTTATAAGACATCAAGGTTGAATCCTTTTAGTCTAAGTTTTCAACTATTAAACAATAAACTGATTGAATTACTTAATGTTTGAAAATGTTTGATGTGAATGCCTTATTAATTTGAAATAATGATTTGACTATTTTTAAAATGATCCACGAGGCTTTGTGCTCATCCTTTCCCCTTTAACTTTTTAGCGAATTGAAAAACATGAAGATGAATGTCGATCACTTAGAAAATTTGTTAAAATATTTTATTTAGAGCATTTTTAATTTATTGTAAGGGTGTATTGCCCAATTTTGATTATTTTGTTGTATTATGTTTGAGTTATGTACTTCTTCTTTTCATCAATAAAGTTGAAGAACTATTTTATCTCTAATTTTCATGTCTTGTTGAATTAAGTGAATGTAATAGAGTTGAGTACTTTAAAAGTCCAATAGACTTGGGATAAAAGAAAATAGAAAGTCAAGTATGAGTCACTTGTAAAAGGAACAAAACCTTGCCCACTGTGTGGTTCAATCCACCGAGGTAGTATCAGAGCCTAGGCGTTAATTGCTAGGCTAAAATTAGAAGTTTACTCTAATACCAAAGGTGGTATCATATTTAGAAAGTATTGACTCAATAAGGTAAACCTACACTTTGAGTTTAGTTTAGAATGTCTTACCTTCTATTTTGAAAAAAAAAACTTATTTTAGAAAGTCGTTTTCAAAAAGGAACTATATGTTTTGAAATGATTTGTTTGGATACAAATATTGCAAGTTGAGCTGATAGTGGATAAGTCTTGTCCCGAGTAAAGCTAAACATTGAAAGGTAGATGAGTTATCCCATTCTAAAAAGCGCAGTTGCTAAGCAGACTTTGGTCTTGCCGCCCGATTTAGAGGTTATCCCACCAGCTCATACGAATAGTCAGAATTGAAGAACACACTTTCAAAAAAAAAAAAAGAAAGAAGGTGGAAATTAAGGCCAAAGAACCTACTATGTTTGAGAAAGATGCCAAAAGTGGGACCTTAGGTAGAGACTTATGGGTTACTAAGGGTGGCATAATAGATCATAAATGGAAACTTTTAGGACATAGGTTATAAACTAACAATGTGTGAAAATGAAACACTTGATTGGTCAGGACACGAGATCAGGAGGATCTTATATCTCTAGTTTCTAAGTGATATGGGACGCATAGGAATTTAGAGATGTGGAAGAATTATGGATTCAAAGAATAATGGGCCATGTTTGATGAATGATCGGTAACTTTGGAAGAACTTGTTCCCTATGCATGGCTGGTATGAGACAGTCATGTGTAGTGGGGCTTGAGAAACTTTAGCTTTCAGAACATTTGTGAAATTGTTTTGGTATAGTGAAATCTCTAAGAGGAAGTCTATGTCGATGGGCAAGGGTGATATGGGATGCTTGAACTCGGAGGCACAGATGGAAACTTGGAATTTTGCTATGTTAACATAAAGTTGCATGATTATATGATTGTCTGGTTGTTTGAATGCATGATTATACTTATTTTAAATTCATATCGCTTGCTCTTGAATATGAAACCAAATCTTGTACCCAACAACTCAAACAAACTTAGAAGAATAAACTGATAGGGCTCTGAACAAGTTAAGAACCTAGAAACATGAATTTAGAGTCATGATAATACGAACAAAATGAAAACTCAAAGAAACAAATACTGAAAGGATCTTCAACTTGTAGATAATGGTTGGATCAAAGAGATACACTACCAGGGTTGCCACATCTAACAAGACTGAATTGGGAGGGTAGGAGGCACCGGTTGGTATGGAGGCGAAAATGGAGAACATGATGATTGAAGTCACTTGGAGAGTCATAGACCAGATTATGAGGGCACTACCTCAAATAATACCTCAGACTGCCCGACAACTGCAAGTACCTAAACCAACTCTTGTGCAACAACCAATGCCCGTACTCGAGGTTCTGGATCGTTAGAGGGCCCAAGAAGACCTGGAGGATAGGGGACAGAGGAAAATGCTAATGGAGTTATAGAAGCTCCACCCATAGCAGTTCGATGGTGTCATTGACTACATAACTGTTGACCATTAGTACCAAGAAATGGAGGAACACTTGGACATACTGAAATTGATGGGTTCCCGTGGAATAGCACTGGCCACCTACCAATTCAAGGGACCAGCTAAAAGTTGGTGGAGGTTGATGAAAGTAGACCCAAACATTAACGTCGAGAAGATGAACTCAGAGGAGTTCAAAGAGATATTCTATGAGAAATTCATCCCTAAAGCTACACTACGGAAGATGCAAGAAGACTTCGTTCAGCTAAACTAGAGAGACTTGACTATAACCGAATATGAGAGGAAGTTCACTGAGCTGGCTCAATTCACCCAAGAGTTGATCCAAGAAGAGAGAATGAAAGCCAATCAATTTGCATAGGGTTTCAAGATCGAGATCCGTAAAGTCCTCATGACACTGGGCCTAAAGACGTACAGAGACGTCGTAGAAAGGGCCTTAATACTTGAACAAGAACTGAATCTACAATAGAGTTTGAGGGGTATAAATAAAAGGCTCAAGAATGACAAAGACAATCAACGGCCTCAAAAAAAGAACAAGAATGGCGTGAAGGCAACTCAGGTTCAAAAATAAGGGCAACCTAAAGATGAGTCAAAAGAACAGGCAAGGTGTAACACCCCAACCCCCGTATCTTTAAGCAGTGTACATTGCCATTGTTCTTTTGATAGTGGACTTAACAAAACAGCGGGTCAGGCTAGTGCTACATTACAAGCGACACACACTTGTTCTTTTCTTTTCAATGTCTCATGCCTTTGTACAAAATTCAAGAACACAAAACTTTCATTAAAATCAAGGCAAATTAAAAGAGATAAAGAAATTTAAACTATTTTATTCGTAATAGAAATTGAGAGTACTAAACTCTTAAAAAAAACTAATAATTACAGCGAAAGTCTTCAAAAATACTTTTCAGTAGGAAAACTATGGGCAACATGCCCTTACATTCTAAAATTAATAATAATGAGGCAAAAGCTTGCAAAAAGACCTATCCATGTTCAACTGCTTCATAGATTTCATGTTCCTGAAAAATAAGATAGGAAGGAGTGAGCACATAGCCCAGTGGATCCTTTTCGAACAACTATCTTTCATATTCAAACTCATAATACAATCATAATTCAAACACTTGCAAACATTAGGCGTTTCAAACAACAATTTGTTTAAGTTGAGTCTAAGACCAAAAGGGCCTTTAATCCCTTGATGTTGTTAACTAAGTAAATAGGGCCCACTCAGCATCAACCCGTTAGTGGCACATGTCGGCATCAACCCGTTACACATGATGACCCACCAGTGGTACACAACCCTCAAGTACTTAGGTCTGAATACCATATGACCTAACTCATATGAAAAGAACATCCATAGTGTCGTCATGACCACTATGATGGTACATGGTTATTATCTTCATCGTCTTTATTTAATTCTCATATCAAGATAAAATAAATTTCAGAATATGAAATCAATCTAAAATTTAGAACATACAAAATCAATTCATAAAACACTCATAAAACATGCATCATACTTTAATTTAAAAGCCTAAGCATGATACTACATGGCATGGATGATATAATTGTTCAAACATGAATTAAAACTAAAATACTGAAATAAACATGTAAAATTCTAAAACTGAAGTTGAAAATCTTTGAATTCAGTAAAAAATGCACAACAATGATCATGCCATGAATTTAAATAAGAATAGAAGGGTGTTCTAGACATCACTTCCACCTTGTAACGCTTTTCTTCAGAAATTGCGGTAGCAATTCCCCCACGTACTAGCACCCACGAAGATCGCCCTACTTAATTCCCCAAATTCGAGAGAAGAACTTCACACACACAAGAAGGGAAGATGAGAGTTGCCAAGAAGAAGGCTTTGAGAAAATAAGAGGAGCATTCAACTCTTATTCTTGGAATGAATGAAATTTGGGGCCTAGGGGGGTTTATATAAATTTTTCAAGGGAAGAAAATAGAAAGTTTTGTGTCCTTCTATGAATAAAAAACTCTAATTCTACCAAATTTCATAGTTTCTAATTTTTGGAGCAAAAAGAGTATTTTTTGGATTTTTTCTGGATTTTAGAAATATTTTTCAGAATTTGGAAACTATTTTTCTCGGATTTTTTGGATTTTATTTCGTATTTTTTGTAATTTTAACGCATTTTTCGTAATTTATTTTTTGGATTTAATATGGTTCCTCGGATTTTCCTCCAGACACGCGCGAATTTGATCATAACCGTTGGATTAATCTCGAATAAATCAAAGGAATTCAGATTTTTGATCACAGCCGTTGGATTTCCTCGAGTGCATCAACAATCGTGATCTTAATCAAAACGGCTTTGATCTGGACCGTCTGATGTTCTTCGAGCGCATCAACGTTCGCGATCAACCAAAATGACTTCGATCTCGATCGTTGGATGATCCTCGAGTGCAACATGGGTTCGCGATCGACTACGCAGCTTTGATCTTGACCGTTGATGATCCTCGATCACAGTGTGCGCATCCGATTTCGCGATCAACGAATTCCATCTAGACCGCACGATCTTCCTCGAGTCACGTACTTGGATCTCTGGTCATTCGATCTGGCTGATTCGGTGCTCTCATACGTACGTGCAGACCTGATCTTGGCCGTAGGATGATGAACCAGATTCTAGATCTACGGTTCACAAAATTTTGAGTTTGTTTTTTATTTTTCAACCGAATTTCTTGCTTTCTTTTCGGATTTTTTTTCCAAATCTCGATCTCAATTGACTTTCTAATCCTGTTTTCATCTAAAATTGAACGTATCCTTGTATTTTTTGCTATGATATCCCATTTTATGCATTATAATCATATTTTTTTTCTTCCAAAAATCCCTTAAAATGATTTTTATCCCTCATTTGGATAACTAAGACTTGCCAAAATTCTCATTCGTCAATTCTGTATAATTTTCTAAGTAAAAATAAAAATTTCATATGAATTTTTCGAGATGTTACACAAGGATACATAGACTCTGCTACTTGTGCAGGCAAAGTAGCCACATAGCAAGAAATTGTCCGACTTCACTAGCTTAGGCTCCTCGGCAACAACAACTACAAAACAATCTGGGAGGAGGCTAGGATGGTCATCTTCAAGGCAAAAAACAACAATAGAATGCCAATTAGAGGCAGAATCAAGGTCGTGGTCAGAACCAGGCCAGAATGTTCGCTGTTGCGGAGGCTCAAGAAGATCAAATCCTTGTTGTGGAACGTACGTTCCTATTATTCAATGTTGCTTGAAACTATTATTTGATTCGGGTGCCATAACATCTTTTATCTCTAAAAAACTAGCTGACAGGTAACAACTAGTAACAAAAACATTACCTATAACTTTGAATGTATCCATACCGATAGGAACCGCTATTACCTCAAAAAGAATGTGTAGTTGTGACCTTAGATTTGGAGATAAACTAGTCTCAGTCGATATATGTGCACTACCATTTTATGTTTACAATGTAATCTTGGGGTTGGACTGGTTAGACCAGTATCAGCCTTAGATAGATTGTCCTAAGAGGCAAGTAACCATAACCTTACCTCTGGGAGAAACCTATAGAATCAATAGTGATATGCGGAGATTACCGAGAAACCCAATGATAGCCATGCTGAAATGGCTGGAGCAGAAAGAAGAGTTCAAGAAACTTTATGAGGAAGACCCTATAGAGCAAAGAGGAATTTCAGACTTAGTAGTTTTTAGTGAGTACGAAGATGTATTCCTAGATGACTTACCCAAACTACCATCTGCTAGAGAAGTAGAGTTTAAGATTGAACTTCACCCTGCAACCAACCCAGTAGAGCTAATTGAGTTAAAGACACAGCTAGATGAGCTCCAAGAAAAAAGATTCATCGGGCCAAGTGAAACCATGGGGAGCTCTAGTGTTGTTCATGAAGAAAAAAGATGGGTTCATAAGACTATGTGTCGACTACTAGAAACTGAACCAAGCAACTGTAAAGAACAAATATCTTCTACCAAGGATCGATAACCTGTTTGATTAATTGAGAGGAGCGACTCATTTCTCGAAAATTGATCTTAGGTTGGGATATCACCAATTGAGAATTCGAGAGTCAAACATACACAAGACAACCTTCAAGACATGATATGGACACTTTGAGTTCACCGCGATGCCCTTTAGTTTGACCAATGCCCTAGCAACATTCATGGATTTGATGAACAAAGTGTTTAGACAATACCTCAACCAGTTTGTGGTAGTATTAGTGGATGACATCCTAATTTACTTTAAGTCAGAAGCCGAACACTTGAGACTTGTGTTGGAGACCATTAGAAGACACCAATTTTATGCCAAGTTTAGCAACTGTGAATTCTAGATGAACATGGTCAAGTTCCTTGGCCATGCGGTATCAATAGAAGGCATCTTTGTAGATCTGGAGAAGGTGGAAGCTGTCATGGATTAGAGACAACCAAAGACAGTTATAGAGATCAAGAGTTTCTTCTGCCTAGTTGAATACTACAGAAGATTCATCCAAGACTTTTCCAAGAAGTAAAGAGGAGATTGACTTTGACCCCCATCTTAGTCACTCCTACCCATGGTGTTACCTATGTTCTGTATACAGATGCTTCACATAATGATTTGGGAACATTCTTGATGTAAGATGGAAAGTTTGTTGCGTATGCTTTGCAACAACTGAAGATCTATAAACAGAACTACCTAACTCATAACTTAGAGCTAGCAGCCATGATGTTCGCCTTAAAGATCTTGAGACACTATCTTTATGGTGAGAAGTTCGATCTATTTTCAGATGATAAGAGTTTGAAGTACATCTACCCCCAGAAAAGAGTTAAACCTCAGGCAACGAAGATGGATGGAGTTCCTTAAGGATTATGACTTCCAAGTACACTACCATCTTGGGAAGGCCAATGTAGTGGCTGATGCCTTGAGTAGGAAGTTCAATAAGCAAGATGAAGAGAAGGGTCAGATATACCAATTAATTGAGGAGTTCAATTTGGGTGTAAACTTAGATGAAAACTAGGCCTACCTCTACAACATGTCTTGCCAACCAGATCTTCTACATCAGATCAGGGATGAACAAAAGCAAGGCAAGTGGCTCATAAGCCTGATAAAAGGAGTTGAACAAGGTAAACATGTTAACTTTAGGCTTCATGTTAAAAATATCCTAAGGCTCGAAAATAGAATCTATGTACCCCAAACTAGACATAGTAAGTAGGCCATATTAGATGAGGTCCATCAGACCAAGTATACGATGCATCTAGGTAATGCAAGATGTATCAAAACCTCAAAAAGACTCACTGGTGGAGATGAATGACGAGGGACATGGCTAAGCATGTCTCCAAGTGCTTAACCTATCAACAAGTGAAAGCAGAACACCGAAAAGCCTCTAGAATGTTACAACTACTCCCTATCCTTGAATGGAAGTGCAATAGTATTGTCATGGACTTTGTTTGTGGATTTCCCAAAACTATAAGGAAGAGGATACTGTTTGGGTCATTATGGATCGTCTCACTAAAGTGGTTCATTTCTTAACAATTAATCCGCATATCAAGTCAATAAGTTAGGAGAATTCTACGTAAAGGAGATAGTAAGACTTAATGGTGTGCCCAAGACGATAGTATCTGACCAAGACTCTCGATTCACTTCACAATTCTGGTAGAATCTATAAAAAGAGTTGGGCACCAAACTCACCATGAGTACCGCTTTTCACCCTCAAATTCATGGCCAGTCTAAGAGAGTCATTCAGACACTAGAAGATATGTTGAGGTCCTGTGTTCTTGACTTTAAAGAAAACTAGAGTAAGTACCTACACCTGGCAGAATTTGCTTATGACAACAATTATCAAGCAAGTATAAAGATGGCTCCATATGAAGATCTTTATGGAAGGCCCTACAGATCACCAACTTGTTGGACTAAACTTGAAGATCATGTACATACTAGGCCAGATTTGGTGGAAGAGATGAATAACAAAGTCAAACTGATATAGAAAAAGTTGACTACAACTCATAGTCATCAAAAGAGTTACCCCTAGAGTTCCGTGCAAGCAATAGAGTGTTCTTGAGGATAATTCCTCAGAAAGGGATTAAAAGGTTCAAATACAAAGGGAAGTTATCACCTATATTCGTCGACCCATTTGAGATACTTAGAAGAATCAAAGAATGTGCCTACAAGTTAGACCTACCGAATTGAATGACCTCAGCACACAATGTGTTCCATCTGTCGAAACTGAGGAAGTATGAACTTGATCCCTCTCACATAATCCATTGGGAGGAGGTGAACATACAAGATGATGCTACTTACGAAGAAGCAACAATTAGGATCCTCAATCATAAGACAAAGAACCTAACAATAAAAGATATTTCCTCAATTAAAGGTCTCTAAAAACATCATGGAGTTGAAGAAGTCACCTGTGAACTAGAAAGTGAAATGATAGCTAAACCTTTTGATTTTAAATACCTGGGGAAATGATACCCAAGTAAGTGTGTACAAATTTCAAGGACAAAATTTTTTTTAAGTAGGGTAAGCTGTTATACCCTAAAAAAATTTTGTACAAAATGAATTAAATAAAGATAAATTAATTCCCTACAACAATATAAAAATTGACATGCAACATTATTGTATGACCCAAATGATAAATGATATTAATTCCTTAGAAAATCTATTCAATTTGCTAGAATTAACAAGTTTCACCTGTTAATTAGTGTTATGTGTAAAATAGAAACCCAAGGGAATAAGAAATAAGAGGGAAATTAGAAAGTTGCTCCAAAGCATGATCTCATGTGAAAGAAAATACAAAATAGAAACATTTACACACATAGTAGTGTATCCCACAAGAATAAAGAAGGAATGGAAAATAGAACCATTTACATAGTATTGCATCCAAGAGAAAAAGGAAAGATGGAAAATTAGAAAGTCCCAAAACCATGTTGCACACGTGTGCATAAGGAAAACAAAATAAAAAGGTTCCTCAAGTTTGGATTTCCCTAATCTTGGCGCATAGACAAGAAAAAATAATAAAGAGGAAAGTTGCTGATTTGCACTCACCAATAAGAAGAGGTATTTGAAATGTTTCCTTGCCCATTTTGATGCACAAGAAAGGGGAATTATAGAGGGAATGTGGTCCCAAATCCAACTTTGTGTTCACACATGAGAAGAAAACCAAATGAGACTCAAACTGTGTGTTCACACAAGGAAAAGGAAACCCTAAATGAGCCCACATGCCAAACCGGGTGCTCACACACAAAAAAGGAAACCCTAATGACATACTTCCCAAACTATGCACAAGTTAAGAAAGAAAATGGCTAGTATGAAACCCTCCAAACCGTCCCCCTAGTGCACATGGAAAATCTATATAAAGGCCCCCATGCTTCCATTCTCTTCATCCCAAAGCAAGAGCTAATAAGATCCATCTTGTTTTCTTTAGCCTCTCTCTTGGCCCTTCTTTTCAATTCTTAAGAGTTCTTGAGTGTGAAGTTTTTGGTTCTTGAGTTTCTTAAGATTCTAGATGTCTGAGGGGATGGAAGTGCTACTGAAATTCTTATTTGTGCAACTAAGATTTTAAAATGTTGAGGTGGAAGTGATTTCGAAACTCTTATCTTGTTATTTTAAATTCAATGATTTATTCATATGCATGCTTTATTTTTTACGTTATCATGCAAACTATGTTTTATTGTCATCAAATCATGTCATACTTAGATCTCACATGCTTAGATTTGTTTGATTAAAGATGCATGCTATATGACATTTTGGTTATGTGAATATCATGCTAACATGCTTAATTTTATTTTCATTATTCATTGTTGATTCAAGAAAAAAAAAAAAAGATTGATTGGGATAAGAACCACTACTGTCACAGTGATTCACAGGGAATAGTATGGGTGTTCTTTAAATATGAACTTGGATTATTTTCTAGTTCATATGGGTGAGGTCCCAAAATACTCAAAATACGGGTTAGACCCTAAATCCAGTAAAACTTGGCATAAAGGAATGTTCTATCACTCTTTGTAAAGTATTTGGATAAGAACACCAAGGTCGATTCCTTTCAGTCTAATTTTTCAACTATTAAACAGTAAACTGATTGAATCACTTAATGTTTGAAAGTGTTTGATGTGAATACCTTATTGATTTGAAATAATGATTTAACTGTTTTTAGAATGATCCACTAGGCTTTATGTTCACCCTTCCTCTTTAATTTTTTTAAAGAATTCAAAAATATAAAGATGCATGCCAATCACTTAGAAAATATATTAGAATATTTTATTTAGAGCATTTTTAATTCACTGTAAGGGCGTATTGCCCAATTTTCATTATTCCGTTCTAGTACATTTGAGTTATGTACTCTTTTTCATCAATAAAGTTGAAAAGTTATTTTATCTCTAATTATCCTATCTTGTTGAATTAAGTGAATGTAATTGAGTTGAGTACTCTGAAAGTCCAGTAGACTTGGGGCAAAAGAAAATAGAAGTCAAGTGTGAATCACTTGTAAAAGTAACACGACCTTGCCCCCCATGTGGTCCAATGCACCGAGTCGAGGGTTGGAGTGTTACAATTAGGCGTCGACAACGTAGTTTCACTGAGGCATTACGACCTCATAATATGCTTTCCTTCCGCACCCACCATATATATTATTTAGGAGTTCTATCCCAATGCTTATGAGCAAGAGGGGTTGAAAGTTTGGATGAGAGGCACATGGTTTCCTTTTGATGCAAAAGCAATTAATGAGCTCTACAACCTGCCCAAGGACACTTCGAATGACTTCATGGAGTACCTTCACGAAAAATTTGATCTGGATGGCATCTTGCAGACTTTATATGTAAAGGGCGTATCTTGGTAGTGCACCAATGATCATCTTGTTAGCCTATCCAAGAACACCTTTACCATTGTTGCCAAGGTATGGCTTTATTTGGTTTGTGCTAACCTAATACCTGCCTTGGCAATTAACAGGGTCCCAGTGGAGAAAGCAGTTATGATCTATTGCATAATGATTGGCCTCTCCATAAATGTGGGCAAGGTGATCTCCAACTCCAAAAGATACAATATAAACAAGACCAACAATGGATTGCTCCACTCTATTGTGATCACTATTCTATGCCAGTGGGCTGGTGTTACATAGCCATCTAGCGAGCCCACATTCAGGTTGAAGGATCACATCTCAGTGCAGATGCCCACCCTACCTCAGTGAAGTAGAGGAGGCCAACAAGTACCCCTACTGCAAATTCTATTCCTAGTTCTAGCGCACCTTCTCCAAAGCATGAGGAGTTCCTTTGTGGGATGGCCTACATTATGGATTTAATATTTGCAGCCCATCCCGAGCTAGCTTAAATGAAGCCTCCTCCAATTTCATCACACGCTACATGCCTAGAGGCAGTGGAGCTCCAACGCATTTGGGTGATGACTGCGATGATGATGGAGATGATGATGCAACTAGCGGTGAGGATGATTTGGACCATGTCACTGAGGCTCAGCTCTTTGGAGATGATGCCCGAGTTTTCTTTTCTCTAGGGCTATTGTCTTATTTTGTTTTGTTATTGACTTATTACTACTTCTACAACTTACACTTGTTTTTAATTCTATCACATATTGCCTTTTGATTGTCTATAGTATTTGTGAATTGGTTACTAATCATACTTGTTGTCCTTATTTTATTTGCATGTGTTCAGAGTGTAAAGTGTGAGTATGGGTGACTATGCTTTAGTGTTTTGTCCTCTATGTGTGTGTGTGTATTGCTATGAAGTTTTGCTCTTAAGGACAAGGCACAATTTAAGTTTGGGGGTGCATTGAAGCCAATCTTCTTCAAGTTAAGGTTATTTATTTTTATTTTTATAATGTGTAGACTCATTTCCTCTTATCTGAATATTTATAGGCACATCACACAGTTATTATTGAAATTTTGTCATGGCGTATAGATATCATTAGACGTTTAGGCATTTAGAATTAGGACATGAGCATTGTTAGTTGAATAGCAGACTAACATTATTATGGGTAATGTATATGTATTTTATAGAAAATTAGTAGGAAATTAAGTATATTTGTGCATATTTAGTTGCATGAGCATTTACAATGTAAATTGCACGTTTAATTGCATTTGAAAACATTTAAGTATTGTTTATGGAATTTTCATGAAAATATGATGTCTGGGGAAGGTTTTTAGTGTTTGTGCAGGTTAGGAATGAAACAAAGAGGTGGTTATAGCATAGAGAAGCAAAGAAGGGCTAAAAACATAAAGGAGAAACTAATTACCACGGTAGGTGAATGGCTAATCGAGGTAATTGGAAAAAAAGTCAAGAAAATGTGAAGGAATGAATATCACATTGATTACCATGGTAATCGTCCCAACGACTGCGGTAATGAAAAGGAAATTTTTAGAACAGATAAATGACCGAGGTTAATGACTGCAGTCACCAAAATTTGGATTTTGGGTTTCATGATGTGTAACGTGATTACCGTGGTCACTAACTATAGTAATGCGATTAGTTTCATGATTTTATGATTTTTCACACTAGTTTTAGGTTTTTTTAAGTGGTCTACTATATATAGGATGATGTATTAGGTTTTAGGAGTTTTTTTTAGTTAAAAAATTGTTTAATTTGACGGCCAAGAGAAGAAGAAGAGCAAAATTGGAGAAGAATTGAAGATTAAGGGTCAACGCTTGAGTATAATGTTTTGTATTTTTTATTCTTTGATGTTTGAACTCGATGTTATGTTTGGCTAGTTTAAGTTTGAGTCTAGGATGTAAATTTCTATTGTAGTATCCTAAGATTCAGTATTCTAATTAATCGATTTTGATGTTTTGTATTATATTTTGGGTGTTTAATGCTTATTGTTTACTCGCCATGAATAGTATGATCACAAATTATTAAAATAACTCGGGAGAGAGGTTTAGTGGTTGAAAAATTAAAGTATAGACCTAGATCAATTGATTGACCAGGAGGTTGTCTGTTGTTTAGGAGGTTGCATTTGATTACAATGTGCAAAGCATTAGATTGTTAATTGACGCCTCTGGAGAGGCTATTAGGGAACAAGAGTAATAGGTGTTAAGCTGCCTCGGGAGAGGGCTTTGATGAAAAATGCTAAAACCTACATAACTAAGAGTTTAATTAATTGGAATATGAATTGAGGGTGAGAACAAGAAAGTTTACTATCCTAGATAATTAATTAAAATAGTTTTCAGACTAAGATCTCATTGATTTGAATTGTTTTCAATTTAAATTAAGTTTTTAACAATTCAAATTTGATTAGGAGCTTTAATAAACTGAGCATTGATATTAGAGTGGTCTTTAAGATAGTTGATTAGTATCCATTCCCTAAGGATGATACTTGATTTCTACTGTATGTCACTATTGCGATCCTATACACTTGCGAGATTGTCAACAAGTTTTTAGTGCCATGGCCGGGAAACAATATTAAATATCTTAGAACCAATTGTACTTGGTTTAGTTTTAATTATGGAAATTTTTATTTCTTATTTTGATTTAGTTTATTTTATCTTTAACTTTATTGAATACACTTGATCTTGTGTTTTCTTATGGTTTTTCAAGTTTTGCATGAGTAGAGAATCTTTTGGAGAGCACAATCCAGATTTGTTCAAGGAAATTAAACAAATCCAATTAGAATCCAAAGGATGTGTGTCAACTACGGCTAAAATTGGAAGCTATGGTGTTGGAAGAAACGGAGAAGCACCATTACGGGATTTCTTCAAACTCGTATTGAACAACAACTATTCTAGGATAGCCAGGACTCCAATTAATGCTAATAACTTCGAGCTAAAGCCTTCTTTGATCACAATGGTGCAACAACAATAGTTTGGGGATTCAACAATAGAAGATCCTATGGCACACCTCAGCTCTTTCATGGAGATTTGTGACACTGCCAAGATGAGCGAGGTGACAGAAGATCAGTTATGATTGAGGCTTTTCCCTTTTTCTCTAAGGGATAAAGCTAGTACTTGGTTACAAACCTTACTTCCTAGTAGCATCACCACATGGGAGGACATGGGTCAGAAATTCCTTCAAAAGTTTTTCACTCTCACTAAGGTTCATCTCAATTGTGGGGTGAAATCAGTTCATTCAAGCAATTTAATTTTGAGTCTCTGTATGAAGCTTGGGAGAAATTCAAGGACTTATTGAGATGATGCACGTAGCATGGATATCTCCCATTACTTCAAATTTAGAAGTTCTACAGTAGACTGACACCACCTGCTAGAGCTTTAATGGATTCTGCAGTGGGAGGTTCGTTGATGGGCAAGTCTACTATTGATGCCGCCCAACTCATTGAAGATATGGCAACAAATGCTTAGGGCCATGGTACAGAAAGAGGTTTAGTAGAAAAGGGTGGGAGTACACGAAGTTGATGAAATAACTGCCTTACATGCCCAAATAGCTTCCATGACTTATCGATTGACCTTAGTTGAAGAGAAGAGCGGCAATGGACAGTTTCAGACTCAGCAGAATCAATTTATACATGCAATAGAAGAAGCTCAGAAAGTATCTTTTACTAAAAAAGCTTTTATTGAACAATTACATGCTATGAATCAATTCAGCAATTATCAAGGTCAACCTCAAGGATATAATGTTCCAAAGTATTATCATCCATGAATCAAGAATCATGAGAACTTTTCTTATACCAACAATCGAAATGCTCAACAACTTCCACTAGGTTTTGTACCACAATAGCCCTTACAAGAAAACAAGTCTTCTTTAGAAGACAAGTTGATAAGATGATGACTATGCATACTCGGTTCTTCAATGAATTGACAGGGAAAGTGGAGAAAAATGATAGTAGAGTTTTTGTTATTGAAATTCTGATTGGAAATATGAATGCTACAGTCAAGAACTTAGAAACTTAGGTGGGGTAGCTAGCATAGATAGTTTCAAATTAACAGTGCAACTTGTTCCCTAGTGACACTCAAATAAATCCCAAGGAGAGTTGCAAGGTAGCAATGACTAGAAGTGGAAAAGAAGTTGCAAGTCCACCTCGCCCATATAGTTCATTTGCCGAGATTGAAGAAACTAGTGATTCTAAGAAGGATGTTCCAATTCCCTCAATTGAAGGGGAAAAATTCCTTAAAGGGATTACTATGCAAGGGGGAAAATTCCTTAAACCTCCACCATTGCCATTTTCTCAAAGGTTTCAAAAAAAGAAGTTAGATGATCAATTTACAAAATTTCTGGAGATATTCAAAAAGATTCACATCAATATCCCTTTTGCAGAAGCCTTACAGCAAATGCCCAACTATGTCAAATTCATAAAGGAGATTACGTCCAAGAAAAGGAAACTTGAAAACTTCGAGATAGTGAAGTTGACTCAAGAATGCAGTGCAATCCTTTAGAGAAAACTTTTTCAGAAGTTAAAAGATCTAGGAAGTTTTACCATTCCATGCAATATTGGGTCAGAAGTATTTGAGAAGGCACTCTGTGATTTGGGGGCAAGCATCAGTCTCAAGCCCATGTCAGTATGTAAAATTTTGGGAATGTTACATATTAAACCTACCACAGTTACTCTTCAGCTTGCTGACAGATCTCTCACTTATCCATGGGGTATAATCGAAAATGTTTTGGTGAAGGTGGATAAATTTATATTTCCTATTGAATTTGTCATCTTGGATATGGTAGAAGATGTTGAGATTACTTTGATTCTAGGTAGACCATTCCTTTCCACAGGCCATGCATTGATTAATGTACACAAGGGAGAGCTTATATTATGGCTGAATGAAGACCAAGTGGTCTTCAATCTTTATAAATCCATGTAATTCCCCAGTAACTCACATGAATGCAAGTGGATTGAGGTACTAGACTCTTGCATTATTGAAGTGGTTTGGTGTATTTCTCGTTCTCTTACCCCTTCTCAAGCCATAACTGAAAATGAAAATTTGAATGTCCTAGCCCTAGAAGCCGCTTCACCTAAACTAACTACCATATACACACCTATACCTAATCCTAATAAAACTAAAATCTTACAAGATGTTCCTAAGCCTAGTGGCCTAAAACCCCTTCTTGATTATTTAAAGTATATCTATTTAGGTGAAGTCAAGTCATTTCTTGTTATTATTTCCTCTTACTTAACCTCTTTTCAAGAAGAGAAATTGACAAAAGTGCTTAGAGAACATAAGTCCACTATTGGGTGGACAATTGAAGGCATACAAGGGATTAGTTCGGCTATTTGCATGCACAAGATATTAATAGAAGAAGACCATAAACCTATAGTTAAGCATTAGCGGTGGCTTTACCCCATTATGAAGGAGGTAGTAAAGAAGGAGGCAATGAAGTGGTTGAAGGTTGGGATTATTCATGCCATTTCAGATTCAGAATGGGTGAGTATTATCCATGTGGTACCGAAGAAGGGAGGAATTATTGTGGTCACAAATGATAGGGGAGAAACAATTGCTTCTAGAATGACTATGGGGTGGCAAATTTGCATAGATTACAAAAAATTGAATAAAGCCGCTAGAAAAGATCACTTCCTTTTACCATTTGTGGATCAAATACTGGACAAAATTGCTAGCTATGAAACATAATGTCTTCTAGATGGGTATTAGGGATATAATCAAAATTTTAATGCTCCAGAAGACCAAGAGAAAACCACCTTTCCTTGCCCATATGGTACTTATGCATTTTGAAAGATGCCCTTTGGTTTTTGTAATGTTCCCGCTACTTTTCAAAGATGCATGATGGCCATTTTTGCTAATATGATTGAAGATATTATGGAGATATTTATGGATGACTTCTCTATTTTTGGTGCAACTTTTGATGGTTGCCTTAACAACCTTAAAAGGATGTTAGCACATTGTGAAGAAAAGAATCTAGTGCTCAATTGGGAAAAATGCCACTTTATGGCCACTTTATGATTTCAGAAGGCATAGTTTTGGGGCATTGAGTATCTATTGAAGGACTAGAGGTGGACCGTCCCAAGATAGATGTGATTGAAATCTGAAACCTAGTACTTTAGTTCAGGAGGTTCGTAGTTTCTTGGGTCACGCAAGATTTTATCATCGATTTATAAAGAATTTTTCTCATATTACGCGTCCCTTGTGCAACCTACTTTAGAAGGATGTTGATTTCAATTACAATGATGAATTCTTGGCAGCTTTCATTACATTGAAGAAGGCACTCATATTCGCATCCATCATGTCTACTCTGGTTCGGGGAGAACCATTTGAGATAATGTGTGATGCTAGTAATTATATTGTTGGTGCTATTTTGGGATAGCGATGGGACAAAACATTTAGAGCAATCTACTATGCTAACAAGACTTTAGATGATGCTCAGAAGAATCATACTATTACGAAAAAGAATTGCTAGTTGTTGTCTTTGCTTGTGATAAATTAAAATCTAATATTGTGGGATCTCATGTAACGGTGTTCACAGATCACCCTGTAATATATCAGTTTTTTGCTAAGAAAGATGCTAAGCCATACCTTATGCGCTAGATTCTTCTTCTTCAAGAGTTTGATCTTGAAATACAAGATAAGAAGGGTACAGAAAACATGGTAGCTGATCACTTATCTCGACTTTCTAATGAGGCCACCAATGACCCTATGAGTATAGTTGAGTTCTTTCCTAATGAACATCTCTTGACTATCACAGAACGATTACCATGGTATGTTCATTATGCTAATCATAGAGCTACTGGTACAACTACATCGGATTTATCACATGCTTGACTCAAGCGCTTCATACATGAAGCAAAGTTTTATCTATGGGATGATCTGTATCTCTACCGGAGGTGTGCTGATAAAGTTATTCGCCGATGCATTCTTGAAGCTGAAATTATGAAAGTTCTTCATGATTGTCATGCCTCTCCTTATAGCAATCACTATAGTCATCAACGAATTACCTAGAGTGTTCTTGAGAGTGTGTTTTATTGGCCTACTATGCTTAAAGATGCTTACCAATTTGTGAAGACATGTAAAGCTTGCCAAAAGCAGGGTAACATCTCTAAGAGGAATGAAATGCCTCTTCATTCTTTTGTGAAATTCGAATTATTTGATGTATGGGGTATTGACTTCATGGGACCCTTCCCACCATCTAACGGGAAGGAATATATACTATTGGCAGTTGACTATGTTTCCAAGTGGGTGGAAGTAGTTGCCACAAGCAAGAATAATGCCAGGGTTGTACCAAAGTTCCTTTCTCTTAATATCTTCTCTCATTTTGGGACACCATTAGCAATAGTGAGTGATGAAGATACACATTTTTGCAATAGATTATTTAATAACCTTATCACTAAATATGGTCTGTGCCACAAAGTAGCTTTGTCTTATCATCCTCAAACAAATGGACAGGCTGAAGTGTCAAATAGAGAGATCAAAACAATTCTATAGAAAGACTATTGGCACTAACAACAAAGATTGGGCACTGAAATTAGATGATGCATTATGGTCATATTGAACAACTTCCAAAACTCCCATTGGAATGTCCCCTTATACGCTTCTATATGAAAAATCCTGTCACTTACCATGCGAGTTAGAACACCGAGATTATTGGGCAGTAAAGAAGCTTAACTTTGATGAACAAGCTTGTGGCGAGAACCATCTAGTTCAATTGGTGGAGCTCGAGGAATTTCGACGTGAAGCTTTTGAAAATAACACTATTTACAAGAAGAGAACCAAGAAATCGCATGACAAACTAATTAAAAACAAAGAGTTTAAATCGAGACAACAAGTATGACTATTTAATTCACGGCTGCAGTTATTTTTCGATAAACTTTAGTCTCGTTGGTCGGTCTTTTCTTGTTACACAAGTGTTCCCTTATGGCGCCGTTGAAGTTCAAAGTTTAGTGGATGGACATCAATTCAAGGTCAATGGTTAGAGGTTAAAAATATTCTATGGAGAACCAAAATAGCCTGTTAAGTCAATAGCATTGCAACATTGAAGCACCATATCCGCATCGGGCTAATGACGTTAACAAAGCGCTTGTGGGAGGCAACCCATTGTTTAATTTCTGTTTTTAATTTCTACTATTTATGTTTTTTTTAATTTTAAATTTATTGGGGCTTCGTTAGTTTCTACTTAGAATGTCGCCAAAAAAAAACGTGTGTTCTGGTAACTGCGATCACTGACCATGGTAACCAGAATCGATGTTTTTGGCATTTGGGTTCGACCATGATCACGACAACCCGTCTTTTCTCTATTTCTACAAATTCACGAAATTACCGCGGTAATTACCTAGTGATCGCGATAACTGTAGTGATTTAAACCAAAAATCGCCATTTTTCGTCATTGCGTTGTGGAAATTTTTGGGGTTTTTCTGGCATTTTCGATCCTCTTGTGAGATTTTCTACATTCTAACCCAATAATGTAAGTTCTTTTGTTTGTTTTTGCACTATTGTCATCATTTAATCTTCTCCTTAACCTAGTTCATGAGTATTTAAGCATTTTGAGCATGTTTTTTTTCTTCTTCTCCAAGCCCCTTTTTCATGTTTCTAGTATCGAATATATGAAATTCATCATTTTTATTGCTATGAACATTTTTTTATCTATTGATAATGCTAGTGAGTGTGAAGACGTGCCAATTTCCTTTCAAATGCTATCGTTCCGTCCCACACACTCACCTCACCATAATCATTTTCCAATTTCTTAGCATTGCATATAGGGCAACTCTCAATCAGTGTGATGAGCGTGTTTTAATCCCTTGGCTATTCTATTGAGTGCTATTAGTGACTTATGGATTTGGATGCTCCTATTGTATTGAATAGAGTGTTATTGAGTGTTTGTATTGCCCTGTTTTTAATTTTCTAATATTTGTTTGGGCTTTATTGAACTATGGCTTGTTTCCAATTGCTGAAAGTGCTTATTTCATTTGGATTAATATTAATTGAGCTTATATGTTTATTATACATTTTGCATTGGTTTAATGTATAATTGCTCTGTTTCTTAGTTATTCAATTTGGTTTTCCTTGTGTTAGTTCCATAGCAGACTAATTATATTTTAGGTATTTTATGTATAATATGCATTAGTGTAAGGGAAAATTTAGTGTATTTGCTTATATTTAGTATAATATGCATTTAGAGCATTGTTGCATCATTTTAGCATGATTTAATGTTATTTCTAACATTTTTATATGAATATAATGCCC